>SNQJ01S0003366.1:282042-292050 GCA_010110895.2 Picea sitchensis | reverse complement strand
AGGTGTGATCCAGGATCAGATCCAGAAGCCTGACAGGGCTTAAAAAGGGTAAAAAATGAAAGTGCTCGGAATCCAACGAAACTAGTGCCATTGCATCCATCTCGTCTTCCTGATTCTGGCCATATATTTACTTCGTCGAACGGGCTCTGTATGCGCAAGATATCACGTTCTATCTGAAAAGCCAAACAGGCAAAAAAAGGGGATGATTGTACAGTCCATACAGTGCCACATGGCATGCTGACTGTACAGGCCGTATGGCCGTACAGGAGATGTGGCAACCCCTGGAGGTGACACATGGCAGGATGATGTGGCATACTGTAGACAGCTGGACCAATCTATGGGTGACACGTGTCACCACTGTAAGGGTGACACGTGGCATGGGATGATGTCAGCAATTGACAGGGCAGTGACTGGACAGGGTACGTGGAAGACATGTGGACCATTCAACGATTGACGCATGGAAGAATTCTATTGGTTGTTGAGGTGCCACATGGCCCAGTCATGGGCTCCCATGTGGCACCCTGTGGTTGGTTCGTGGGTTTGTATAAAATTTTATGGTTTAACCGAGGGTCGAACCCCCAACCTATCCTCTGGGCAAAGGACTGGCAGGACCGGGCTAACCGGACGCTCCAATGGTGGGTGTTATTAACTATACGGCATAAAATGTATTTGAATTTGATCAAAGGATAAGTCAGCGGGGGAAAGGGCTGGGGCTTAGCCCCAGCCCTTGGCATTGACATACAGCCACAGTTCAACATGTATTATCACATGACCATATGCACGGGGGTTTAACGCATGGGAGCTGGCGGATAGGGACTAGTCGCGGGTCGCGGGGAATCCCACAGGAACAGGAGCGCATCCACCATTTTGGGCATGAGAGGTTATAACCATTAGCCCGTGGACCTATGCCAACCGAGAGCCAGTGAAAGAATGGTCTAGCGCTTGGCCAAATATAGCCCATATGACCATGAATAGGGGGCGCGCGCTCAGGCCTCGGGGGATAATTCCCAAATTTACACAAAAGTGGGTTTTTGTATTAAGTTTTGGGATTTTTACATGATTCTAAGCCTGATATTAGTGGATTTTCTCCATTTTTGGGAGATATTGGGCATTTTTGGAGCCCAAATTTTGGGAGGAAGTTGGAGATGGATAACCAACTTCAAATCTATATAAACCAGGCCTGTTTGAGGTCATGGAGGATAGAGAAAAAATAGAGTTGTGCTGAAGGGAAGCCAAGCCAAAGCCATTTTTATGCAGGGAAGCTATTGAGGAGCAGACGCTTGCGGGTCATTTCTGGGAGCTCCAGACGTCTGTTTTGCGTGCCGTTTTCTTTGCAGGGTTCTAGAGATCTCGAAGAACATGACCAGATCATTCTTGTAGCCAATTTCCACTGCTGCGATGTACTTTTGAGATTTTGAATAGAAATAAAGAATCCTCCCCCATAAAGACAAAGGCCCGGAGACGTAGGAAAAGTTGTGCCGAACTCCATTATCAATTCACGTGTTATGGTTTGCTGTCCATCATTTCATTTCAGATCTTCATATGTGTATATGGCTATCATAATTCCTCTTCTTTCATCATTCTTTCATTAATTTTCTCAAATGGTTAATTAACACATGCAAAATTAAAACTCAACCATAAGTCATTAAAAGATCCAACGGATCAACCATGCAGAGAAACATAATGCTCCATTTGAGTGGCCCAACCTGTAGGATCAAATCCATAAAATTTATTAACCTCTATGTGGGGAAGACGAGGTTAACGATAAAAGGAGTTGGACTGAAAATGCGGAGAATGAGAGGAATCAACAACATCGGGTTGGTATGATGAGGAAGGACCTATAGGGAAGTTAAACAATTGATTGACAAGAGACTGGAGGGAGGTCAATTGGGTGGTGAGGTTGGCTTCCATGTTGTTAAATTTGTGCTCTAATTTTTCAATGCGAGAATGGGTAGAATCCATATGAGATGTGAGATGTTTGATGGAGACATGGGCTTGATTGATGGAAGTTTGGAGTTCTTGGTTGTGAGTGGTGGCCATTTGGAGAGGGGAAGTGAAGGTAAGGAAAAAATAGGGTGGGTGGGACCAAAAAAAAGGAATTATAAGTGATAGGTACGACGATGATCAATGCTTAAAGGGAAATATAATGGAATAGGCGGAAACATATCTAAACTTGGAAGGGGTCGGGTCCATTGAAACAAAAAGGATTAAAAATGAAGGGTATGATTGCGATCAGGGAGAAAAGGGGAATCCAATGGAATAGGTCCCAAATAAGTGTGCCGGTGGGACCACAATACTCTTTTTCTTTTACTCCTACAGAGTTATACTTCGTCCTGAAGAATACTACAGTGACGAAATTCCCAAATGCTTAACAGGAAGAAATGTGTAGTAATTTCGCAACCAGAATGCAGAAGACACTGTAGCATGACAATAGATCTTGTTGGTTCTATTTATGTTTCCTTCCCAAGGGTTAGGATATTCAAGGGTTCTGTAGACAAGGGTTTTCCCTATGCTATAGCTCTCTGATATACATGCAAGTTCCAACAGTAGTACTCGACCCAATATCTCAGGGAACCCGACTACCCGACTACCCGACTACCCAGGTACTAGAGAGTATTTTCCCAAATGCTATTCTCGGTGGCACTATAACAGTCAGGTGACCGATCGATTTATCTATTGAGGGCTTCAGGAGATCTAGGTCGATTCGTATACAGGTGTTGTCTGATGTACTACCACTCGAAGGGGTACCAATAGGAGTTACAAGGGTGGCCAACATATGTGCGCTTAATTACCACTTGTATTTCCTGTGTGTATGAATCCCGAACCACGAGTTTATGCATGTAATGACAGATCTTTGTAGCTTAAAGACATCAGAATATGTCTCTACCCTAAAAAAAAATTAACCCACATTTTTCTACCGAGGAAGGTGCTCTGATACCACTTATAATATTCCAGATATAAATAGTATGCAGAACATAAATAATTATCCAGAAATGGCAGATAAACAATGATATAACCAGAACAACACCACAATAATACCAAAATAATACCATAATAACACCGGAAAGAGCACTTTGATTACTGAGAACAATGTTCACTTTCCTCTTTGAGAGGGAAACCTCCAACAGAGAAGAGCTCTATTACAATAATATCCAAGACAAAAATTCTCATACTCTTTATTCCTATTTATACTAAATCTATCTATCCAAAAGAACAATCTAGAGGAAGATTCTTCCAGAAGCAGAAGATTCTATTAGGTCTTCTTATATTTGAGTTGTTCCTCCTTATTGCTAGGCCTTATTAATATTGACCTCTATTACATGGAAATATATTATTCTACCCACTTGAGGGGTTAGGTAGGTTAGGTCCCTAACAAAACTGAGACGATTGGACTAGAATGGATTTGAGGAGAAGGAAAATGAAGAGAATGTAGTTGTCTAAGGGGATGTTTAGACCATGGAATCCTACTATGAAGGAGTTTGAAATATGGTTGAAGACAAAGTAGATCGAGTTTGCACAGAAATACAATAGAAGTTCTGGGTATACACCGCACCAGTATTTGGAAAGGTACGTGTTCATTGATTTGCATGAGACATTTTTCTGTTATTTTCCAGAGTTGTTACAGGAGTGGATATTGAGGTTGAAGGATACTCATCCCACTAATCGAATAAGACCAGTAGAGTGTATTACTGAGAATATTTCATGGTTGGAAAGAGTCAATAATAAATTCATGTGCATAGTGGATGTTGGCACATAGGCATACCCAGTGTTCAATGCTTAAGAGTGCACCAACAAAACCCTAACTACCGACCCTTTAGGCAACACCTACGAAGTAGATGAAGTCTCACTCGAGGTAGAGGCAGGGGTGGTTGCAAGAATCAGATGTCTGCAACCTTAGCTGGGACAAAGGTCTATGATTATAACACTTAGCAATTATCTAGCATGGTTTATCCATCAATATTCAACCCTTACAACACTTCGCAGATAGCACAGAGCATCGCAGTATATACTTAGATCTAAGATAATTTAGCACTTAGTCACAATGGGTTCAACAGATCAAGCACTAAGCATCTTATATATCAGATCTAACATTCATTCCTATCTCAGAAGAACAAATCATAACTAAATCTATTTAATCACATCAAGCACTTATCCAAGAAGGAGATAAACACATTAGGTCAAAGCACAGAGCACAATACACATAGTTACCATGGTTCACCCCCACCCTGGGGCTACGTCCATAAAGTCTTCTTCTTTATATTATCTCGGTCAAGCGGTTACAACACAGAGCTTCAATGACCCTTACTTCACACATGACATAAGATCTGCATAGCTTGCTAGATCCTTCTTCCTTGCACTTTAGCACAAAACTACAACAACTTGCACTTAGATTTTCAATCTCCTTACAATCATGCACAGAGCACTTGCAATATACATCCAATCACACAGATTCAGTTACTAGCACTAAGCCTTTAGCTATACATCACATATATGTACTACCCCTTCTTCCTCTTACTTACATTGCCTAAGTATCTATTTATAGATTACAAAATGGGCTGAAGCATGGGTAAACCCACAGGCCGACATCCCTTTCCTGTTACATCAACCCAAAGCCCTAAAGGGACCCAAAAATAGGTCTATCTTCCCTAATTTCCGCTTCGCGTTGCACTCCATCTTTGACTAGCTATCGCAGTCCCAAAAACAGTCAAATATGACCAAGTATTCCTCAAAACTTGGTCAAGGGCCAACAGGCCCCCAAAACCCACCTGTGACTCGTCCCGAGTCACTCTGGTCTGATCAATTCCACCTCGAATGCCTCGAGCTTGGCTCAAGCTGCTTCGACCTACTGTAGTGCGACATCCTCTTGCTCAGTGAATTCCTAGATCACTGTGTCATTGAGCGGTCCTTCCAGGCACTATTCTACAGTGATGACAACCTGTTCAGATTCATCTCCCTGGCTTTCAAGTTCAACGAATAGTTGGCATGCCTTTTCTTGGATTCGCTGAAGTTGTCGGGAAACTTCCATAACTTTACTTTGTAGTGTATGTACTTGTTGTTGGGTTGTGCGTTGTTCTGCGAACCTCTTCATTTTTTCGACCGGGGTCAAGGTATTTATCTACACCTGTAGCATGTCTGCATGATGCTTTGTTTCTTAGAGTTGTGCCTCTAATTTCTACAATTATGGATTCTCTGTGAGGGTTTCATAAGTCTGGGTGCTTCTAGCACTCAACTGCGTGCATTCCAAGGAAAAGGTTTTTAATAGGCCAACTACGCTTCAAGCAGTGGCATCTCTTAGATCTCTTATTTCTTGGGGGGTCTCGGGCACAGTGCGAAGCTCCAGATCTGTGATGCACTGTTGGAGTTGCTGGATTACTTCTTCTAGTTGGGTCACCTGCTATGGGAGACGGTCTTCCATATTCACTTCTATTACCATCACAAAGTGAAGTGCTTTGTGAACCCTTTCCTGTACTTCAAGTTTCTCTGCTAGAAACTGTGCCTTTTCCTCGTCCCACTTCTCTTTCAAGGAAATATTTTCCTTTTCTTCCTC
This sequence comes from Picea sitchensis, assembly GCA_010110895.2. NCBI lineage: Eukaryota > Viridiplantae > Streptophyta > Pinopsida > Pinales > Pinaceae > Picea > Picea sitchensis. The sequence continues at coordinate 286,502 of SNQJ01S0003366.1, read as the reverse complement.
ACTCTGTTGTTCTAGAAGTTCTTTTTGTGCTTGCATCAAAGCCTGGGTGGCTTGTGTTTTGTCTTTTTGAGCTCATCGAAGGCAAGCTTTGAATTGATCAACGATCTGGTGTAGATGAGTGGGCTCATCACTTGTTCCTGATGTTCCTCTTATCTAAGGCATTGTAGACATTTCTCGGTTGGATTGGAGTGCCTATTGCACATCTTGGAGTTCTCCCTTGATTCGGTTGAATATCTCCTCATGCTTTGCTTCTTTCTTTTCTGTGAGCTCTAGTGAAACATCATTCAATGCAACAATTAAGAAGTCGAAGTCATCCGGGGTAAGTGTAGTTTTAAGCGTGGTCCGGGTGGCCTTAGATTTCTTTTGGGAGGAAGGTTTTGGTGGTGTAATATTTATTTTCATGGAGGGATCCTCCTCCTCTCTAGGTGGAGTAACCTCGCCTCTATTTTTCTCAACTTTTGTGTCGCTTGACTCGTCACCATCACCTCCCTGCATAGGTGATATCGATGTAGTATTCGTGGACATGGTAGGGATATCTTCAACTTCATCATCCTTATTATTCTTGCTTGGCCTAGGTGTATCCGACATAGCTTCAGGGCTTTCCTCGTCGGACATGTCTGTGGGGTCCGCTGCAACAAGGAGGTTCATCGACCATTCCTTGGTAATCTCCTCCGAGTCATATTCTGTCAACTTGTAGTAGGATTGGAGCTGCTTTTTATGCTCATCACTGTGTGCTGTAATATAGGTGAAGTGGTGGTCTGCACTGAATTTCTTCAAATGTCTAAAACTATGAAGTATGTTTGGGACGATTCATGGTGTAGACTGAATTGCATTCTTCAGTTGATTGAAATAGGTGTGGAAGATAACATTGGACTGCCACTACTTTTTCATGTCGCTGGAGTACCACAACATATAGAACTTTGCAGCTAGTGGTTTGAAAGGTTTGATCTCTGAAAAAGAGGCCCCCTCTGGCAGTTCCCAAGCGATGAAAATGATGAGTATGAACAACCAACTAAAGTGGAACTCATACCCTTGGTCTTGCGCTCCTCTGCAATCTAGATCTAACTCGTTTACAAGATGCCGTGCCCAATTCATCTGTAGTCCCTCAACATACTTCCCTGCGAGGTCAAATCCAAATCTTGGTTGAATCCGGTTGGGTGGCTGGTCAAAGACCTAAAGGTACCCTAAATGGCCTCTTGTTCACACTAAAAGTTGGTCGAATAATGACTCAAAGTTATGCTATAAAAGGAAGTCATGGGTGCGCTACATTTTCAAGGAATTCATTTGTATTGTTATGTTGTTGATATTCTCTTGGAGGACCCTCTTTCCTCATCAAGAGTATGCTAGCACCATTGTACTTATCCATTCATATCACCTCTTGAGTGAATGTGCTTTGGATTCTCTTCACCATTTAATTCCAGTTCCTCATTTTGTAAGAAGAGCTGAAAATTTGGGGGTCCAAGAGCCCTCCCTTGGAGGAAGAAGGGACCCAAAGTCTCCCTTTCTCTTTGGTGCTTTCTTTTCACTAATACAATCCTTTCCATTGGTGACATGAGTCTTGTTTATTTCTTGTTCTTATGTCCTTATGCACTCTAGCTTAATTGTTTTTATCTTTCTTAGTTTAATTCTTAGCTTAGCCTTTTATGCTTTGTTCTTCTAACCCTTTCCTTTACTGTTGTCTTGCCTTGCTAACCCAACTGGGCTTGTAAGCACCTCTGTTTTTCTCATTTATGTGAAAAAAGAGGCACAACATATTGGCGACTCCACTGGGGAGATGTATCAATTTTCTACCCCATTTGGGTTATTTTAGCTCTTCTTTCTGTTTATTTAACCTGCAGGTACCATAACCGGCCCAAGCCGACCTGCAAAACGTCAAATTCAAAGATGAGTTGAGAGAATTCCATCCAAATTTTTCTTCACGGCCATGTGACAGTTGTGCATGGGTTTATTGGCCCATAGTCCCACATCGTGCACACGTGCTCCAAAACCACTGTATTATTCAGTGCCTTCTGCACACCTGCACCCAAAAGTATTTTTAGTTTGCGCATTGGCACTCAGAGCGCCTCTGTCTATTATGAGACTCGTGCACCTGTGCAAAAAAATACGCATTGTAAGATTTTTGTAATCTGTGGAGGGTCCATAGCCTTCTTAAAATTGATTCCATTCATATTGTAATCTGCACCACACTTATATTCCCTCTCCATATAAAGGGATTAGTCAAAACATAGGCACTTAGGGGTTAAAAATCATTATTTTTCCTCTTTTTTGTTTTTATTTCGCCACATGGATGGCTTTCTTTGACTAAAAAATAAGTTGGAATCATTCTACATCACATTTAAAACTTGCATTGGGACCAGGAATTGGATATCAATCATCGAGTATGCTCTTCTTTCGTTCTCCAAAGCGATCTTGAGAATCAGAAAGAGGTTGAGGGACATCTCCCTTAAAAAGACAAAAAATTTAGGAGAGGAAAACAAACCCCTCGTGACTCCTCTTAGTTTATTTTTCAAACACATCCTAAAATTGTAAGGGCCCATACATGCCCACATGCTATAAAGAGAGGATAGTGTTGAAATTTAATTTCTTAGATCAAATCACTAGGGAAGTTTAAATTTTTTGTAACGGGCCCATACATGCCCACATGTCTACAATCTAGGATAATTTCAAAGCTTTCTTAGATTAAATCACAATAGGGAGTTAAAGGAATAGTAAGGACCCACATGTCCACATGCTAGTTTTCTAGAGACTTTAAAATTCCGCAAGGTTGTACCAATGACATTTAGTTAATTAGGTAATCAAATTCTTGTAGGGACCAAGTGAAATCCACATGCAGCAAGGTGACACCTAATTTATTAAAAATATTGGCACACTTTCACTCATTCACACACAAATGTCACTTCTCACTCACATAGTTTTCATCTCGAAACGTGGAGTTTGAAGTAAGTTTCCTCCAAAGGGATTCCGAAACACCCCACCCTTTTCTTGATGAAACTATCCACTCCCACTTAATTTCAATGAGATTGACTCAGACCCCCAATCTCTCAAACAACCACATCTAATTTTTTTCTAAAAACTCACTAAGTTTTCCTCCATAGGAGGTGCCAAAACAAAGTTTTTAGTCTAGGTAGGATTTCAGGGATAGGAATCCAAATAACTCCCCATTATTTGGTTCTCACATTTTCAAAATAATAGAAGTTGTCAAATAGGGAACTTTAAATCCTCCAAGTCAAGTGTTCCTAATACCATAAGGCAGGGAGATACCCTTGAAGGGTTGAAGTTCGAGGTCTGGTTGCTCTGTGTGCCCCCCCTTGAGGCACCCATCTCTTGGACGAGATCCAACCTGTGACCCATTTCTTAGGCCGAAAATATAGATGTTGCACTTTGATCGAGGTACCTAGTGACCAAATTTTAGGATATCTACCCAGGTGGAAATTGTGGGCTACAATTGCACCTTGATCAGATTTTTTGTAGCTATTGGTAAATATTGCCAGTTATTTCGGGATATGCCCCCTCTACCCCTAATTATAACTGATTACTTGATCCTTCACTAGTTTCTCTTCTGGTGGCTTCAGATCCCACTATCGAGTGTTATTGGAAGGTCCAATGCTATTTTGAGAGGAAGGACATTACATCTTTTAGGAAATGCGCATTTGTTTTCTTTGTTCTCCCACACGGACAAACTCCACCTATCCACATATGTGATTATTTATCAAATCACTTTATGTATGATGCCCTTCTGATTACATCTGATTAGGATATATATTTTGAAGGTTCAAAAAATTGTAGCAAAGACTATTGTTTATTTATTTCTCTCACCACCATTTGCACACATCCACTCATCCAGTCGGACATCATAGGGGACCCACAGAATCCCCGTTGTTCTAGACACTTGATAAATATCCCTCCTATTCTAGGGGGAGTTCCTATTCTTGCCAACTCATCGGCTCCACATTCTCACACCCTTGTGAGTGCCACTGTATTAGGATTAAAATTGCTTGGTTCCTGTTAAGAACCAAACACACCAAATAGCTGAATACAAAAGCACCACAATAGATATAGAAGAACACTATCGAAAAACACAACTTTATTATATCAAAACCCTTGAGGTAGGGCAACACCATACAATGGATCCTATTATGGAAGGGATCCTCTCCTGTTCACTTGCCTCTTAGAGGGGGCATCCTCCTATTGAGCTACTGCTTCACAATACAATACTTCTCTTCATATCTCATTACATTGCTTGACCCCTTTATATAGTTCTACCATCACCTAAGAACATTCTAGAGGAGGAATCTTCTAGAAGTAGAACCTTCTAAAAAGTCCTCTTACATTTATTATATCTAATTACCCATTTATTATATATAACTACCATAGTGGGCCTTATTTAATAATATAGTGGACCTAGTCCACCTTACATTGAATGACATCCACTATTATCACTATGGGCCCTCTGGGCCCCC
>SNQJ01S0003366.1:258986-279997 GCA_010110895.2 Picea sitchensis | reverse complement strand
AGCAACCCATCGCCTTTTTCAGTAAAATCCTCCGAGAGGCTGAGCTTAAATACAACATAATGGAAAAGCAAGCTTATGCGATGGTGAAAGCATTGAAGGCATTCAGAACATATGTATTACATTCCAAAATCATTGCATATGTATCTACCAGCGCTGTAAAGGATATCTTAGTACAAGAAGACAGTGACGGTAAGAGGGTTAGATGGCTTGCAAAAAATCAGGAATTTGACTTGGAGGTTAAACCAACTAAACTAGTAAAAGGACAGGGTTTAGCTAGACTGCTAGCTGAATCTAATTTTCGGGCTCTTGGGATGAACAACACTCTAGAGGAAGAAGGATGGACAGATATGAATGAAATCGATGATCAAATAATTGAAAACAAGATTGAGGAAAAATTCATTTCATCTGAATGGTATAAAGATATAGTAACATATATTTTAACTCTGAAATGTCCATATGAATTGACATCTTCCAAATCTAGAATGTTGAAACTACATGCAGTTAAATATTTCATTTCTGAGAAAAAATTATACTGGAAAGACCCGCTTGGTTTCCTCTTAGTTTGTTTGGTTGAATTAGAGACAGAGGAAGTTATCAGTCAGTTTCATGAAGGAGTTTGTGCAGGGCATAATGCTTGGAGAGAAATAGCATATAAAATTCTAAGGGTTGGTTATTACTAGCCCAAACTTTTCCCTGATGTAAATGCTAGGGTAAGAACTTGCAACCCTTGTCAATTTTTCACTGGAAAACAGAAGCTTCCTGCTATGCCGTTGGTTCCAGTTAAAACAGAAGCCCCTTTTCATCAATGGGGGATTGATTTCATAGGCGAGATAAATCCACATTCAAGCGCTCAACATAGGTGGATTCTCACTGCCACCGATTACTTCACTAAGTGGGTGGAGGCAATACCCACCAGGAAGGCCACTGACTCAGTGGTGATAGAGTTTTTGGAGGAAAATATATTGGCAAGATTTGGATGTCCTAGAAAGATAGTGACAGATAACGCTCAGGCTTTCAAGTCAATGGCAATGATCATTTTTTGTCAAAAATATAACATTGTACTAGGACATTCCACAACATATTATCCGCAAGGAAACGGTTTGGCTGAATCTTCTAATAAGAGTTTGATCAGCATAATTAAGAAAATATTAAATGAAAATAAAATATCTTGGCACTTACATTTAAAGTATGCTTTATGGGCAAATTGAATTGGAATGAATAAATCCATTGGTACCTCACCATTTCAAATGGTTTATGCCACAGATGTAGTATTACCCATCAACTTAGCACTCCCTGTAATGAAGTTGTGGCAGGATGAGAAGGAAGAGCCCAATCCTCTCACCAGAAGAATAAACCAATTAATCGAAGTTGAGCAGCACAGGGATGTGATAGATGAAAAGCTACAGAAGTACCAGGATAATATGAAGCTTTTATTTGATCGCAAGGCCAAGAACATAAACTTTCTTCTAGGAGATCTAGTCCTGAGGTGGGATGCTCGAAAGGAAGATTCGGGGAAAAACGGTAAATTCGATCACATCTGGTATGGACCTTTTAAAGTATCATCTCCTGAAGGTAAAAACTCTTTTCTACTGGAAAATTTAGATGGTAAGATCCTAAATGCCCCTGTTAATGCACGATTCCTAAAGCATTACATGGAATAAAAAAATATATATATATATAAAATAAAAAATTTGGTCATAATTGAAGAGATTTTGTATTGACTTTGGAATTTATCAAATGATTGAATTCAGATAAGTCAGTTTTCATATTTTTCTCTCGGACTAAAAATGGTTAAGTTTGAGATTAATTCTATACATCTTAAGTCGTTCAACGGTTTGTCTGAACTTTTAAGCTTGTTCAAAAGAAGATCCCTTGAAAATGTTTTCCCTTTTTCTCGACAGACTAAAGAAGTTTTGAAGGTTGAGAAAAATTGGCCTAGAATAATTGAAACAAGTGGACAAACTTCTATTATAAAATTTTACACGGATCACCAACCCTGATATATTAAATATCACTGATTGCCCCCGCTTCGTAAGCATGAGCTAACTATAAGACAGATGGTGAAAGGAAATTCATAATTGATTGCCCCCATCTAGTCCTACAAACGATGAAAGAAAATTCATTTAAATGATTGCCCTCGTCAAAAAATAAAAATAGATAACTTCACCGGGGTACTGAACAGGCCTGCTGGCAGTGAAGCAATGTCTAAACATAAAATTAGAATTCGAAGCGGTGAAAGGAAATTCAGTAAAAAGGGATAGATAACTTCACCGGGGTACTGAACAGGCCTGCTGGCAGTGAAGCAATATCTGAGGTATCTGTAAGCTTGTCATACTTATCTATAACTCTATTCTAGTTATCAATTTTTCAAAAACTGGATATTCGTCTTAGATCAAATGGAGCTTCCCGGTTTTAAATTTATAAATTTTATCTCGATTGATGCAAGCTGAAATGTTCAATAATCTGTTAAGTTTCTGGAAGATTGTTCTAATCATCTCAATACTAACTCAATTTTGGAATGAGAAGGAGAATTTTGAAGAAGACCATAACTGAATTTCGAATAAGTGATAAGTTTTGAAAAGTTTCTCAAAGACTGTATGTATTCTCTTTTCTTACTCCTTGATCAGTTTATCAGAGATAAACCCTTGACCTCATTACCCAATGAAGGCACTGAGTCTGCATGTTCTCCTTGTCCCGCAGGGAGACGAGGTCCCCAGTTGGAGCCTATGTTGAAACATACTTTGAATTTTTTACCTACCGGATAAAAAAAAATTGTATCTTTGAGTTTTTGCATTTTATAAATTTCCTAAAGCAAAAAATTTCATCTCCAACAAATTCGTGATGTATTTATGGTTCATTTTTGGATAAAGAATGATTAAAATATAAACGAACATATGTTCCAACACTTTTTCAAATGATCTTTTAAATGAACAGTAATGTTAAAAACTTAAGAAATGTTAAATTCACATCGGGATATCGGGATTCGGAGTTTTGAAATAACAATGTTCAACACAATTGAATAGAGAAATCCCGATTACCGATTCCCCGATACATTAATCCTTAATTAAAACATCATTTACTTCAATCAGAGGTTAAAGAGGTTTAAACCTCAAGTTAATCTCATCACAAAATTGGGATTCACGATTTTGTGAGAACAAAGAAACTCATCATCGTATTTCCCGATTTGTCGATTTCGCGATATAGTTAATCCTTAAGTGAAGTTTGGGGTTAATCTAATTAATTTTAATCATGATTAAGAGTTAATAATCATATCGGGATATCTAGATTCGCGGTTTTGTGAGCAGTAGTTTTCATATCATTGGATTTCCCGATTTCCTGATTCTCGATTTCCCGATTAATGAAATCTCGAAAAGGTTTAATCTGGATTAATTAAGACAGTAAAAATGTTTTAACTTAAATAATATATCGCAATTTCGGCAATTGGGGTTTTTTGATGACTTATTTCCTTGACATCAAAACTTCTGAAACTCTGATACGAGCGTTTTCAAATTTTAAAGCAAGATTAACACTAATTAATCATTTGTATAAACAAGGTTTAAAGTAAAATTTCTGATAAATGATTTTTAAAACGACATTATCCAATTTGGAAAGTTTTTGAATACACTGAGAAAGCTTAAGTACGAACATTAAATGCATATATTTGGTAATATCTTTTGCATTAAGAGCCTTAAATTCATAACAGAGGTACAAATCTCAATGTTTTTACGATATATTCAAAGTGAATTCTGAAACGTTTACATTATCATTTCGAAGCTAAATTCCTCTCTGTTAAAGGTTTTCAAGTGAACACAGAGCTATGGCACCCAAAAAGGATTTGAATAAAAATGAAGAGCAACCACAAGGTGATATTATTTCAGACACTACAACATCTGGGGTACACAATGTCAAGTCGTGAAATGGAATTGTTGAAATACTAGAAGAGGAGATGAAATATGCGGCCACTAATTCGGATAATCACCTCTGAGATATCGCTGAGACCGAGCTTCATAAGGTTGTTGCGCGCCCGAGACTCGTTTCATATACCGATATGATCGCCTGGGCACTGGATAAAGTAGACGTCCTGACCATAAGTATTATGAATGAACAAGGAGTTGTTATCGGCTCGTTCAGGCCTGAACATATCCAAGTAATGTATAAACTCTCACCCAATTATAGACACACTTATAATTTTGAGTTTATAGCTGCATTTCAAAAAAAAGAGTGCATTGAAGGTGGCCAAACATACCCTGACATGATAAGAGGATGGGCCAGAGATGAAAACAAATTGAGGGCCGATGTACACGAAATTTATGCCACGGCTTCCTTGAATGAATATATGGTGTATGTAGCAATGATGTTATGCAGACTTTTTGGAAGAAAGGACCCTTTCCACTTCAATGCAGACTGGACACCTTTCTTAGAGGAAGTTTCATAGGGACGCAGTTTCAATTGGCACAAAATTCTATCAGATAACCTTACGTCAGAGGTCATGAATTACAAAGCAGCCAGGTCAAAAGGACAGTTAGTAGCATTTTATATGTCAGCTTATATAATGGATGTCTTCTTCTTTATGACTCCTTTCCCACTTATGAACTGGAGTTGGAATATTTCTTGCCCAGAGCCTGTCGATAAGTACCATTCAACTCTCTGGGAGGAAAATGCAAAAAATGCTTTTTATGAAATTTGTCATTATGTAATTATCCCTCTGCATAAATTATTCCTGGGATGAGAGCCCCCTCGTATTTCTAATACCATCATAGAAAACCTCAAAACAGTCGATGACTGGTTCATCGAGGAAAATTTCTCCTATGTGAGAGTTTATGGTTGTTCCATTCCGCCTCACGCGCTTCCAAAAAATTTACCAGACAGGTTGATATGCAGAGAAGTGGCTTATCAGTTAGTAAATGGTGGTATTGGGCTAGAATTAAAAGCTCAACAGAAAAAGGCATGGTCATCTTTTCCTGTTTATCTAGGAAAATTTGTTCTATTAAACATAGGCCACTCTAAGGAAGAATCTGAATCAATGAACGAGGTGAAATTAGTAGATATAGAACATAGGAAACACGACCCATACCAAATAGTCAATCGACATTTCACACAATGTGGTTTGAAAGCATATGAACATGAATTTTCAGTTTATGATGATATTTTTAGAAATGCTAAATCTTATGAGGAGGTTCAGAGCAGAGTACAAACCTTGTCACCTGATGCACAGGTGGGGTTTGAATATTTTCAAAGAAATAGAAGACAATGTCTGCCAAAGATCTTACAAGGCGAAATATCAACATCAGCACAAGAGCAAGAAACAATCCCTCCGGGGTTTGAAACCATCATTCAGTATAATGCAAGTGACAAAGAAAAAATGGAAGAGTCTGAAATACCTCCTCAGAATACAAAGGAATCTCAAACCAAAGAAACATAGACAGAAAAGGGAAAAGGAGCAGAAACAAGCATTATAGACCTTGATGATATTCCAGAAAAGGTTGGGGGAACAGTTTCACAAGAACTTGGTAGTCCTAATACAGCATTAAGTCCACTCCAATCAACTTTTGGAACCCCTCATGAAGGAGTTTTGTATGTAAATGATTTAGAGCCAATCACCAGAGATGAAATCCCTCCATCGGATTATTTTTTCAGCAAAAACAAAGAGTTGTCTTGAAACAAGAATTACATCCTGTAGGAGAAAGAATGGTCAAAAAACATAAGATCATCATTGATGGAAAGAAGCTAAATGAAGGGGAATTTGCTATAGAGCTAGCAGGGACCATGGGAGCTATAGCATCAACCAACATGTACTCTGTGGGAAATCTAACCACAATGCTAGAGCAAAAGAATCAGGAAATCAGACAGCTACAAGAGAGGTTAAAGGAAAATGAAAAAATTATCGGTTGGGGAATACAAAAGGGTCTAGAACAAGCTAGACTCAAAGACATCCAAGAAATCCAAAAATTAAATGAATATTTGGATGAGGCAAAAAACATGGTACAGGTTACCCAAGAACAAGTGCAAAGGCTGAGCAATGATAATAAATCTCTGCAAAATAAAATCATTTCAATTACCAATCAAGTGATTGAAATGGAACATTTCAAAACTAAAGCATCAGAGATATATGCAAATATTGAGGAAGAACAACAAAAAATATTATGTAATCTGGAAATCATCCAGAATTATTTTCAAGAATCCAAAAGGTCTATGGAAAAGGTAGTGCAAAAAGAAAGAGAAGCTAAAGCAGCAAGAAATTCCTTCCAAAAGATAATAACCTCCTTGCAAAGAGAAGAAACTGGAAAATCACAGAAATTGTCCATTTCAGAGCAGTTGAAAGGGGACATAATGATAAAGGTTTGGAAAACAAAATTGGAAGGATATAAAAGAATGACAAAAGGAGTCAATGAAGATTGTCAAAAGATCTTTGATTCTATGGAAAAAGATTCAATACAGATCGGGACAGATGGCTTTTCCGAGTTGTTAGGAGAAATCGACATCAACAGGCATCAACTGAAAATAAAACAAGAACTTGAGGAAAAGAGAGCGGAGATCTCAAATATTAAAGCAGTCAACATTGCAGAAATTGAGAAGTGGATGATGGCTCCAAGTTCGCAATTGGAGAAAGTTAAATTCACAGAGAAAACAATAGGAAGCCAATTTCCAGGCTTACAAAGAAGTTTCTTTTCTTATGAAGCAAATGAAGTACCCGAGGCTCCAAAAGTCTTGGTAAATTTTTTAGAGAAATATGTTCAATATATTGAGGTGGATAAAGAAAGCTCTTCAATACAAATTTAAGATTTTGTAAATAACTGTATTTTCATAATTTTGAAATAAATTGTAAACGGTTGACATTAGTCTATGTAACCGAAATATTAGGAAGTTGGTTAGTTACCAACGAAATACTTTGATAACAATGTATAAATATAGTTCCAAGAGGCGGAAAGAGGGCTTCAGAAATTTTGGAGAAAAGCCAATTTTTGTAATATCAACTTTGAAGTTTATCGGAATCAAATTGTAAACAAGATTCTGGATCCTGCAATTTTGTGACTATGTTCCTTCCCCTGTTTATCATATTTTGTTAAATTTTCTTCTAAATGTGTGCCTCTAACAAGTGAATCAATTCGAAGTTATATACATTGTGTTTATTGTTTCAGATTGGTTTGGATGTTGAATGTTTTACAGTATTTCCTCTGAAATTGCTTGAGTGATTTTAAGACCTGTAAACTATATGTTCCTTAATATCTAATTCTGTTAGAGATATTGTCTTTCTTTCATCATCGTTCATTGAAGTATAAGATTCTTTCTATATAAAAGCCTTATATTTCTTTATATTATGTTCCATCATTTACAACCTCAAAATTGTTGCAAAACCAGGAAACGGCCTTGATTGTGTTTTTACCTTACTGTTTAGATTTTAAAGTTGTTTCATTAATACTATCTCCGAAAATCTGAAGTAACCAATTGATAAAAACCCTTTTACAAAACCTTTAAAAAAATCTTATCACCCATGACAGTCCCTAGTGGTAGACAACCAAACGTAGAACCTGGTCTTCAACCAGCATTGCCCTAAATCTATTCAATACTATTCTGCAAACAGCAACCAATAGGGCTGAGTTAGAAAGGTCGTGGGCTGTTATCGAACGTGACATCAGCATCCAAGAGCAACGAGAAGCGAGACAGAGACAGTTGAGAAACTGAATCTGATCTAGTTTTCCTTTGTTTCTTTTCTTTAAAGTCTTATCATAAAAATCTGTTCGGATGCCTTGACGGTGTGTTTTATAGCCTTTCAAATAGAGGGCATATCATATGTGTTCTTTCCTTAATGCTTTATCAGTGCTATCAAGGATGAAATATGATCCTAGGTTCTCATGGCCTGCCCTCCAACTTGGTTGGAAGCTACTCAATGTGCTAAAGAGGCCCAACAAGTTGTTTTTTCCCAAAACAAAACACCCCATTTTGTTCCTCACCCTTGAACCACTAATCCTAACCACCCTATCACTTCCCTCAAGGTCCAGAAACTCACTAGGGATGAAATGGATGAATGCCAACTGAAGGGTATTTTCTATAATTGTGATGAAAAATATTTTTTGAGGCATAATTGTAAGGAAAAAAAGCTATTTATGTCCATTTCCGAAGATGTTCCTGAAGAGGATGTGATAGTTCCCCTTGCTAAAGAACCCTCCCTTCCTGATGCCACCTAGGAGCCTTCTGACCCACCTGAAGTTGACCCACTTATTTCCTTGCATGCCCTCACTGGATTCTTGGCCCCACAAATGCTCAATCTCATTGGCTACATTAAGCAAAGGAAGGTCATCATCCTTGTTGACAGTGATAGGACCCACAATTTTATTCATTGTCACATTACCCAGGAAACTAATTGCTATATTCGTGATGTCAATAATTTTCAAATCATGATAGACAATGGTGGGTCTATGAAATGTGGTGGGCATTGTGAAAATGTTTGTATTCAAATTGGACATTACCAAATGAAATATCATATGTTTTCCGTTGACATGGGAGGTTGTGACATTGTGCTAGGTGTTGAATGGTTGTGCAGTTTGCGTCACATTCTTATGGATTTTAAGGAATTAACCATGCAACTCCAATAGGAAGGACAAATGTATCAATTATAAGGTCTCACATCTAGTTCTCATGAGATAATTAGTTCCCATCGTATGGAAAATCTCCTCAAGAAAGGCCACTCAACCCGTTGAGACACCCTCTTTGCATCCTGACCTCCAAGCTATCCTTTCCAAACATCAAGCTATTTTTCCACCCCAAGGAATTCCTCCTTCTCATGGTGTTCATGATCATTCCATTCCCCTTGTTCCTAGAATTCTTCCTCCCATTTTTTTCCCTTATCATCACCCCTTTTCCCAAAAGAATGAAATTGAGAAAATAGTGCGGGAATCGGTCCAAGTGGGTGTTATCTTCCCGAGTTCCAGCCCTTATAATTACCATGTGGTCATGGTACTTAAGAAAGAAGGTACTTGGCATATGTGTCCCTACTTTCATGTCCTCAATAAGCTCACCATCAAGGACAAGTTCCCCATTCATGTCATTGATGATCTCTTGGATGAGCTGAGTGGTGCTCAGTACTTCACTAAACTTGATCTTTGTTATGGCTACCACCAGATACATATGAAATAAGTTGACATACCCAATACTTCCTTTCGAACTTACGAGGGTCACTATGATTTTATGTTCATTCCCTTTGGCCTCTATAATTTCCCTTCCACCTTCCAAAGCCTCATGAATCATGTCTTCCATCCTTTTCTCTGACATTTTTTCTTAGTTTTATTTGATAATATTCTCATCTATAGTAAAACTTGGCAATCTCATCTTTCCCATGTGGATCACATTCTCCATCTACTCTCGCAGCACCAACGTTTCCTCAAATTCTCTAAATGTGCCTTTGGAGCCTTAGAAGTAGAGTACTTGGGTTATATTGTTGGAAAGGCTGGTGTCCGGGTGGATCCTAAAAAGATTAAAGCAATGTAGGACTGTACTCGCCTTAAGACTATCAAAATCTTGCGTGGTTTTTTGGGTTTAATCGTCTATTATCACAAGTTTGTTCATAATTATGGGAAGATTGTGGCCCCTCTCACTTCTCTCCTTAAAAATAATTCTTTCACTTAGACTCTCGCAGTGGATCAGGATTTTCAAGCTTTGAAGGCAACTATGTGTACTACTCCAGTCTTGGCCCTTCCTGATTTCACAAAACCTTTTTCTTCAAATGTGATTCCTTGAGTACAGGAATTAGATTTGTCCTTATGCAAGAAGGAAGAACTTTGGCCTTTACTAGAAAAATATTGTCTGAATTCCATTTGGGCCAACCAATCTATGAAAAGGAAATGTTGGCTATTTTGCATGCAGCGGATCTCTGACACCCATATATCCTAGGTAAATTCTTCCAAATTAATACATATCATCAAATCCTCAAGTATTTTCTGGAGAAACGACCTTCCTCCCCAGAGAAACAAAAATGGGTAATTAATCTCTTTGGTTATGACTATGAGATCATTTACAAGAAAGGAAAATAAAATGTGGTTGTTGAAGCTCTTTCTTGAAGATATGAATATGAAGGGTCATTTTTTCCGTCTCCTTCATTGTACCAGGTTGACTCCAAGCTATGCACCAAGAATGGCTACATGATCCTCAAATATTGCATATGATCCAACAATTGAAATCCAACTCTCTAGTTTACCTAGGGTACTCTTGGCACAACGACGAACTTCTCTACAAAGGTCGTTTGTATTTAAGTAAACAGTGATAAATTAAATCCACAGTGCTTTCTGAGCTTCATGCTACTCCCACAACTGGCCATTCAGGGTTTACCAAAACCTATGACCGGGTCAAATGTTGTTTTTTCTAGGATGGTATGAAAAAGGATGTTCTCACTTTTGTAGCAGAATGTGATGTTTGTCAACGCAACAAAGGTGAAACTATCAAACCTCCTGGCATACTACAACCAATTTCAATTCCACTCGCTATTTGGAGGGACATATCTATGGATTTTATTGTGGGATTACCTAAATCAGGAAATAAGTCCGTCATCATGGTGGTTGTGGATTGTCTTTCCAAGTATGCTCATTTTTGTGCTCTTCAACACCCATTTACCACATCAATTGTAGCTCAACTTTTCATGGGTCATATCTTCAAGCTTCATGGCATGCCTCATTCTATTATTTCTGATCGAGATCCAACTTTCACCAGCAATTTTTTGCAAGAACTGTTCAGACTCCAGGGCACCCAATTGCATCTCAACACCACCTATCATCCCCAGACTGATGGTCAAACTAAAGTCGTCAATAAGTGTTTGGAGAATTATTTGAGTTTTTTTTCCTCTGAAATGAAAAATCAATGGGATCAATGGTTACCATTAGCTCAATGGTGGTACAACACTTCTTACCATGAAACTACTCGCATGACCCCTTTTGAATCATTATATGGCCAAAATCCACCTTCAGTTCTCTCCTACATTCTAGGTGTATCAAAGGTCTAGGCGGCTGACCAAACACTTATAGTTCGCAAGGCTATTCTTTGTACCCTCAAAGAGAATTTATCCATGGCTTAGAATCGCATGAAGAAACAATCCGATCAAGGTTGCTTAGAATGACAATTTTTTAAAGGAGGCCAGGTATTTATTCGGCTGCAACCTTATAAAAAAACTTCACTCAAGGCCAAACATTGTCAGAAACTGACACCCAAATTTTATGGTCCTTATACATTTCTCAAGAGCGTTCGACAGGTGGCCTATCAGTTAGCTTTACCCAATCATTCCAAGCTCCAGCTTGTTTTTTAGGTCTCTTGCTTAAAGAAGGTGATTAGAACTAAGTGTCAAACTCAAACCAACCTTCCCGAGTTGGATGAAGAAGGATCCATCTGGTTGAAACCACAATCAGTTTTGGACTAGTGAGAGCATCATATTCATCAGTGTACCATCAAGAAAGTGTTAGTTCAGTGGAAAGATACAACTCCAGAAGATGCCACCTAGGAGCCTGCTAACATTGTGATTTCCTCATCTCAAGCCTTGAGGACAAGGTTGATTCTAAGGGTGAGGTCATGCTAGGGACCTAGCCTACCTAACCCCTCAAGTGGGTAGAATAATATATTTCCATGTAATAAAGGTCAATATTAATAAGGCCTAGCAATAAGGAGGAATAAGTCAAATGTAAGAAGACGTAATAGAAGCTTTTGTTTCTAGAAGGATCTTCCTCTAGATTGTTCTTTCGGATAGATAGATTTTGTATAAATAGGAATAGAGGGTATGATAAGTTTTTTCTTGGATATTATTGTAATAGAGATCTTCTCTATTGGAGGTTTCCCCCTCGAAGAGGAAAGTGAACATTGCTCTCAGTAATCAAAGTGCTCTTTCTAGTGTTATTCTGGTATTATTTTGGTATTATTGTGGTGTTGTTATGGTTATATCATTGTTTATCTTCCATTTCTAGCTAATTATTTATTTTTTTCATACCATTGTATATCTGGAATATTACAAGTTCCAACTATAAACAGAACCATCTATTGGATGTATGGGTTGACCTGGGTTCTACCTTAGTTCTCCAAAAATACCCTACAAAACATCGGCCCTTCTAGAGACCAGAAGGAAACACTATGCATAGAGTGCACGACACAATCTCACTCAATATGGATTATGGGTGACTACAGGACCCATATGTATACAATCATGGAAGGTAAGCTTCTCATGGGGATGTTAGGCATACTATTCTACTTCAGCATTCATCAAATATACCACTCTATAACCAGATTCATTCATTAAGATTCATTCTTCACTAAAAAAACATAACTGATGGAGCACGCACTACATTATAACTCTTAAATATTCATTCATTTATCATGCTTCAAAACATAGAAGAAACATTCTCAGAGACACCATATTTTAACGTGGTTCAACCCCCCTAGGTTACATCCAAAAAGATCTAGCTTCTTTATTATTCATCTTCAAGTCTCTATGTTACACACATTTCATCAAATGTTTGGTGATGGTGAGGCTGACGAGTGTTGAACTAAGCTCCACATATTGTGACCTGAAACTCATTTACAACTCAAAAATAGACTCATCTCCCAAACTGAATTAATAATATCTCCACAACTCTCAACCAAAAACTAGTAACTACGAATCAAAACTCATCAAAAAACCCATACATACATGATCAAAGATGTCTCTCACCATATATTATAATGCCTATTTATACTACAAAAAGTGGGCTAAACCCATTACATCATGACCAAAACCCTAACCCTAAGTGGATTAGGCTTGTCAACATTACAACCTCCTGCGTGTGACTGGTCCACGATCCAACCTTTTCCTCATCGCGTTGTCCCTATTTCTGCCTTTAGCTTTCCTCTTCCTTGTGCTACTTTTCCCTATTTCCCAACACACTGCTTTTCCTTGACTTTTAATGCATGTTCCATTTGTGGTCTCTTTCTCAATTGTTTTCCAAAATTGTTGCACATTTCCCCAAAATAGCCTACTCCAACATTGGCCTATATTAAATGGTAGATACATGTTTGTGAGGTTGTTTATGTCATTTTAAAACTTTAAAATAAAGGTCTTCTTCCCTTCCTTAGCTAGCATTCATCAAAAGTGAAAGGATTGAATCACTGCATTTTCATTCTTTACATTACTTTGGATTAGAAAGGGTCAAGAACACCAGTAAAAGTTTCATTCTTTTCCTAGACTTAATTATAGGCATAAGAAAAGAATGCATAATCTAAAATCAATTAGACTCTTTTCTTTATAGAAAAATGATATTAGCTAGGACTTAACTCCTTGGCGTAGGATTGGAGAGTGAACTCTCCAAAGCCACCAAAACAAAACCTATAATTCATTAAAGAGAGAACAAATCCATTGTTACACCATGTGTGTTAGGATCCTTCTCTAACATAGGAGTAAAGTGTAAGGTTGCATTGGAGGAAAGTGTAAGGTTTCTTTGGAACAATGGCCTGTATCAGACCCTCATTCCTATATTTTTTAGTGACCCTAACCTTAACCTTATCCATACCCTAGTAAAATTGTATAATGCCAACACTCGTATTATTTCTACTTATGGGACTGGAAGTATTTGTGTTGTATCTTTGAGGGTATTGTCGGAATGTTAAATCTACCCTTAGCCATTTTACCCATTTTAGAGCTCGATCTTTTGTAAAACGTAGAATGTTGGTTTACCCAAGAAAAAACTCTAGTGATTAAGAAGTTTGTTGTCGATCCTTCCTATATATCTATTAATATGCTCGCTAAAAAAAGTACATGGGAAGATGTGAAACATTTGTTGATAATGTATATTTCCACGGGAAAAGAGGGCATGGAGGTAATGGCTCGATAAAAAATTATAGTGGTATATGATATGAATGTTGGAACAATTGATCCAGAATGCAGTATCACAGGGGTAAAAAAATAATCAAACACTAAGAAACAAATGATCGAAACCTTAGAAGAGCATGCAAACAAGTATGAAGAAAAGGATGTAGAACAACAGAATTCCAAGAGAAGGAAAGTCTTAGAAGTAAAATAAAATGAAGCAAAAGATGCTCAATAGGATATATCAAGTCAATTTGATTCCTTGTTAGGATAATTGAAGCAAAATAAACTTGAAGGACCATTGGTAATAGTGTCTTTTGATATTACTCCTAAGATATCAAATTTGAGGAATCAATTCTCATCACTAAATATCAACATTCATCGGATTTAAATACATGGTGTCCCAACAAGATCCCAAGAATTGTCTGGTCCCAGGTTTATCACTTCAACAGATTTGGAAAACAAACAATTTAATATATTGGTTATGCAACCAAAAGCAAGAAAAGGATCTAGTTTTTCAGAATTTAAAACTACTTCAGTAGGAGTGGAACTCATAAATTCTGGTGTACTGTGTTTATGTGATGTCAATGCATTAAATTATGATGTTTTGAATTCTCATGATATTATTGGAGGTTTATATTGTGATTAAAAGTACTTATTTTTATAATATTGATTAACCCCCCCTCTCAGCATTCCAACAAATTGTCTACTCACATGAATGATTAAAGGTTTGAAGGGAACATTCAAAGGAGGATTGAAGTTTGGTGGATGACCTTCATCAATGAATTCAATATCCAGTTGTTCAGTCTCCTCTAAATTTGATGTGTGAGCATTGAAGGCTTCTGTGTTAGTTCCATTCGATGTAGACAAATGATACTGCCTGGTGGTTGGAAACTCCTCTTATTCAGGGGGAATTCTTTTTTGTCGAAAAGATCAATGAAGAGGTTGATAATCCATGGTTAAATTTTTTTTATCCCAAAATAAAACCATCACCTATGGCCAACTAGATAGAAATAACCACAAATAACACCTCATAAAATCCAAACCAAACTACAAACTACAACAAGCAACTAGTTGTAGTTGGTTGTGGGTTTACAAACTACAACAAGCAACCAAACTACTTGGTTGAGTGTTTCACATAGGAAAAACGTGATTGGTCAAAACTATTAAAATGAAAAGGCAAGACAAAATATGAATTCAAGGAAATATTAAGAAATATTTCTCAAATATGAAGGATTTTTTACTTGCATACACTTGGGATCAATCAAGACATATTACAAAATCTATAAGATGTCACGGGTTCATAAAATGACCAAGGAAACTCCTAACAACTAAGGGGGGGGGGGGAACTAAATTCTTCCCCACTGGAGTCATTAATTATATTGTAGAGTAACTTGCCTATGTATAAACAAGTTCTCTCACTGAACTTATTAAAACCAGTGACATACCATAGGATAGATCACTAGGGATTCACCCTAGATTTGATGAGTACATACACAATATGTGCTAAGAGATAAGAAGAAGGATGTCATATCTTATTACGACAGTTGTCCTATTGTTATCCTTGCGACGAAGCTCATAAGTTCTATCTCCTAACAACCTCTTCAATTTTCCACCTACACACAAAGCAACCAACAAACCTTTCTAAAGTATTTGGGCACAAAAAGGATAACTACAAATTGAATCTAAAATATTAACTCAAGGAATATTGTATCTACTAATATTGAACCATAAATTAAGGAATCATGATTAAAATGAGTATTGGAGGGTGGAAATAACATAGATCTATATTATATTAAGAAAAAGATACAATAAATGAAGATATACCTTGAGTCTTTGCTAAATTATTTGCTCTGAGTTCCTTGAGCTCCTCCTTGGCCACCCTACTTGGTTAGAATAAGACAGGAAATATCTCCATATTGCAGCAAGAATACAATGAATTCTCACCTAGGATTATGCTCTCTCTTGTGTTGATTCCCATCACCCAACACTCTAACAAAGGATTACGAAAGAACTCTTTGACTGCTCTCCACCAGTGTGGGGATTCTTGGTATAGACTTACTAGTTTCCCATTTCCCCAATATGGAATCTCTTTATAGGAATGTAGAGAATTCTAAGAGATAGGTTCAAGGCATGGAAGTAGGTGAAAATAGTTCATGCACAATTTTTGTTCTCAATAATGAATCATGGCCAACCCATCTCTCATTGATATCCTCAAAACTCTTTGAATCTAAAGGATATAATGGGTGGTCATGGGTTTAGTATTGACAACTAGTGAAAAAATACAAGTTGTCTATGAGAAACAAGAGTCTAACTACTATTTTTGCCAGAAAAAGGCATGACTAGACTCAAAATATGTTTTTTATGAGTAATTTATCAAGTACAACTTATGATTTTGACATAATAACATCATCAGTTTCTCTTCAAGGCCTAGGGTGAAAAATACAAGTGTAACACTAGAGGCTTAGGACCCATGGACATTGGGGATTCCTACTCTGAAATTGCATGAAACACCCTAGGTATATCCATCACAGGGGGAATTTCACTCTAGGAGATCTTGGTTTCAGGAAATTCACCCCTTACAAATCGGATGCAATAGAAATTCTTGATTCTTTTTTTTATTTGTTAAGACTAAGGGTAGAGTGGTGAAATAATCATATAATAAACTCAAGCTACCAATAGTTCCTAAACTCATGGTCACCATTGAGACTTTACTGATGGAAAACACAAGAACAATTCTAGTTTCCACAACTTTTGTAGGTGTCACCTTTTCACAAGATGTAGAATTTAACATCTAGAATATTAGCAAAGAAATTAAAGAGTATAAACAAAAGGTGGAAAAGTTGGAGAAAGTGGTGGCGCACTATAAAGAAAACATGACCAACTTATATGATTTCAAGGATTATGCCTTCAAACTCCGAGAGGAACTCAACACTATACATAAGCTAATGCACACTAATCTACGAGAGTTGTAGAATTATGCCACATGTTTTCTCAACTACCTTGAAAATGTGAAAGATAAAAATGTAGTGTTGTATGGGGTACAACTCAGGATGGATGAACTAAAAAAATGGAAAGTAGAAGAGAAATACAACCCAAAATACTTTCCTAGGATGAGAGACAAGGAGAATCAACTCAATTATGTAGCCTTGGAAAATTGTCAAACAACAAGCACATCACTAGAGAAGGACATCATTGCTTTCATAAAAAATTGTGAATGTTTACATCTTGATGTCAAAAAATTATTAAGAGATGTCACCTTTCATAACTTGGAGATATATGTGCATTAAGGCCCATGTCATATTTCCTAAATGAGTTAGATGAAGTTATTAGGAATAGGTGGATCACAATTGCACATCACTAGAGAAGGACACCATTGCTTTCATAAACAATTGTGAATGTTTACATCTTGATGTCAAAAATTTATTAAGAGATGTCACCTTTCATAACTTGGAGATATATGTGCATTAAGGCCCATGTCATATTTCCTAAATGAGTTAGATGAAGGTATTAGGAATAGGAGGATCACAATTGGAATGACTCCAAATATTACCAAAGATATTGTAAAGGAATACATTTCAAGACGCTCCAAAGAAATCAATTTAATTAATTCTTCCCTTGTCACATTAAAAAGAGGAATGGGGCTTATGCCAAAATAATTAGTGTCTTATGACACTTCCTTTGAGAAACTAACTTTTAGATGCATAGTAGGCATATCTTCACAACATGAGGTGTGGACCATCTACATACAAGACAAAAACACATGGTTGACTATGAACACAACGAAGAAGGAATTGTAATTTAGAATACATTCTTTAAAGAATCAAGTAGGGAAGTTGAAAATCCTATAACTTCCAAAAGGAAGCCAAGAAAACATAAAGTAATTATAGACTGTAGACTTTAAAATCCCATCGAATTGATGGAGAAGGGGTTTTTTTTCTTGTTGTTAATTTGTAAACTCTTTGAGAATTTTAGTGAGAAGAAGCCATCGGGGACAATTATTGAAGAGCATTGGTGTTTTGTACTGTGAATGCTAAGGACTTCTTTTGGTTTTTATGTTGTTACTAATATCATTGTAAGATTGTATCATTCTATCATTGACTCTTCTATAATGAACTCTATAGTTCTAGTTTTTCTCTTCTAAGATATTTTCTCTGGGATGGTAAAGATGAGATTGTGAATGGTAATGTAATAACAAACTTCTCTACTTCTCATGCTTATTCATGCTTATGTGTATCCGTTTTTTCTTGAATAGCTTTTTGTTTCAAAATTACTCACATAAGTACATAASTACATAACTAATCTTGTGTTTGTTGGTTAAAAGCTACTCCTAGTTAGGATAGGTTAAATAGGACTATATTCTACATATAGATTAAAAACAGTTAACATTTTACATCTCATAATCCATTTCACATCCAATAATAATGACTATTGRGTCAAAATCTGGATAGATTCCCTATTTCAAACAATGTAAAGTCTAATACTCACATACTCATAAGATTACACTTTCTTTAAATTTATAGTTTATCACATACTCATGAGACTACACCATGGTACATAACACTTATTTATGTATATTAAATCAAATTTTGAGATGTAATAATGGAACTAATTTCACACCTTTCCATTATTTGGATAAACGATTTTTTTTACTTAATCAAATTTCACCAAATACATATAAAGTAACATATTTTGATTATTTTATATCTAATATACTTTTACCATCAATTAACTTATTTTGATAATATGTAAACAAATAAAACCATTCTTTTTTTAATATAAGTTAGCATATCTTGCACAAACCCAAACCTCTTGTAGTTTATGCGAGGTATGTTTGATAAATATTTGATAACCTTGGACACTTCGAGAATTCACATCAATAACTTTAGAACCATCTATCATTCACATCATTGATGATATATTGCTTACACCATCAATGTCTTTTATTCAAACTTATCATTCCCTAAAATACTTTGAAGCAAACATTTACTTTTATGCTATCATGACATAGGATAGCAATAAATTCAATGGTCAAAATCAGTTTAATTATAAGTTCTTTGAAATCATTTTCATGAGAAGTCCCTTAGTGGATGTCTATATCCAAGAATTTAAACACATTCTTCCCCTTTTACCATCTTATTTTTACTTGATAACATTGTTGAAAGATGTCTCAAATAAGAAATAAGTTTAAATACATTATTCCCCTTTTACCATCTTATTTTTACTTGATAACATTGTTGAAAGACGTCTCAAATAAGTAATTGTGATCTCGTTCTAAAACCTTCTTTGTTGGCACTAAAGTACTAAATGATAGTGATGTAAAAATCTACGGCTACTGCACAACAACCCACTAAGCCGATGTGTTTGACTAACATCTATAAGATGTAACATTGTTCACACTAACATTTATATTTTGGGATCATGTGTGGGGTATGTGCTTGACTACATATAAATGTTGCATAAGATGCTAACATTTATATTTTGGAATTATGTGTCGGGGATTGAAGAACCTAGGGAGATATTTTCTTTTATTATAAGTAGTATTTATGTAGTTTATAGTATTTAAGTTGGTATAAAAATCATTTTTAAGCAGTATGATATGTAAATATTATTAGGTTGTACGGGATTGTTTATATAAGAATTTCACTTTTTAGAAGTTGTTGTTGCTCCATGAAAATCATGTAAAAATGGGAAGTGATCAATAATTTGTAAATCTTTAATCATGGTTTTAAGAATGAGTTTGAAATACCCTCGATCTAGGGTTAATTTAACTTTTGATCAAGAGCTATTTTAACCGTTGATCAAGGTATTCTTATTTGAATAATATCTACTTCCTAGCAAATCCATTGATGATAACCATTGTAAGTTGGTTCATGGTTCTGGGTGTTGAGATTCAATTTTGATTGGAAGATTAAAGGACACATTGTGTTTGATGGATACAAAGTTAAACTTACTACACATCATAGGTGATTAAAAGCCAAATTCTTGACATGTAAGTCAAAATAATCCCTCAAAAATCTATTCTTATAATAATTAGTTATTGCACGAGAATGATGGTCAACACTATATGGGTTAATTACTATTAAGTTCAAGGGGTGGCAAGGAAGTGATTTAGGTATATCATAAAGACAACCAATGGAACTCTCGTGATATCTGGGATCCTTCACCAAATTTTGAGATCTTACTATATGCATTTCATGCATGGGGGCTTCACCTTGTTGTCTAATATCTTATCATGTTCGTTTACAAAAGGGGTTTAAAATTGTGAAAAATGAAGTCAATATGTTGTAGGTATTGGGGAGGTTGTAGTGTATTGAGGGGTATATAGTTATTGGGGAGAATAAAAGGGGTTTCTGGTAAAAATAAGCATTTTTTTATTAGAAATGTATATTGGGAAGGGTTCAACAAAAACATTTTAAAAGGTATTTATCAATATCTAGTAAAATGAAGAGTATTCTTTAATATCCCATTAACACACAATAAATAAAAAGAATATCCTATAATTATATGCAGGTTGTAATAAAATATATAAATATCATTCACCCAAAAAAACCATAATAAATAAAAGTGAGAAAAAACAAAACTAAAACACAATCTCTTATACCAAATCTCTTATACCAAATATTCAAATATTGAGGCTGAACAAACCTCAATTGGTAAACTATACTTGTAAAGCAAAAACCTTGAAATAATAATCTTCATAATTGGTAAACTATACTTGTAAAACAAAAAAACTTGAAATAATAATCTTCCTATGGAAAATACTATAAGAAATAAAACCCTAAACATATCGCTTATCCTCTATTCATCTAGCAAATAAATTTATACAAAGAATCCATTTGAGTTATTGACACAGTAAACTTTAACTAACTAATAAATAACCACTTACTTCACCAATCTTGAGCTATTCATGCATTTATTTATTTAATTCGACCTATTCTTATCTAGGAATGCATGCCCTCATGTGCCACATCATAAGCACTCCCTAAGTAGATATATCCTTAGCACCTTGTCCCAACAATTTGAATAAAGTAACGGTTTAAATTCAATGTTTATGTTTAATTTTTTATAATTTTGATAAATTAAAAATTTAGAAAAAATAATAATATAGTAAATAAAATGAATATTTCTAAAATATTTTTCATTTTAAATTATATATATATATATATATATATATATATATATATATATATATATATAT
>SNQJ01S0003366.1:239096-258936 GCA_010110895.2 Picea sitchensis | reverse complement strand
TATATATATATATATATATATATATATATATATATATTATTTTTTACCACATTTTTCAATTATTTATATCTTAAATTTAATAAAAATTACTAAATTACAATCTAAATTAAAATTACACAATTTAAATATAATAAAAATTTTAAGGATACCAAATTTCAATCTAAATTAAAATTACACAATTTAAATATAATAAAAAAATTAAGGATATCTAATTTTTTTGTATATTTAAAAATATAATTTCAATAATAAAAAATTATATAACCAAATTTTAATAATAATAATCTAAAATATATAAATCATATATAATGAATAGATTTTTTTTAACAATTAACCATAGATAAAATATTTCACTAACTAAAAATATTTCACTGGACGAAGTAAAAAAAAATATGACATAATAAAAACCAAAAGTTCAATACGTGACTAATGTTTCGTCTTTATGTCAATTAATGTATGAATTGTATATAGTTATTTAGTCAAACATCTCATTGGCTCAATGGGTTGTTGGGTGGTAGACAACTTTTTAGAAAACCGTCCTTTAGTGCCCAAAGAGAGTGTTTCAAAATGGGCATTCACACTTCGACATTGACTTCGACTTTTAATAAAAACAATTTCGACCGTTAAATTAAAATAATAGTTGTTCTCATCACTGATATGAGATCCCATGATAACATAAGAAAATATAAAATTATTGAAAATGCATATCATGTTTTTATAAATTAAAATTAGCTTGTGCTTAAGTGGTCCATCTTATCAATTTTATTGAAACTCATGGCATAAATGACAATAGCTTAAACGAAAAAAGATCTTGGTTAGGTTTCATAATCTTTGTGGCTAACATAGGGAAGTTTATGCAAACTAGTTTTTTGTTTTTATAGTTTTTTTTTAAAATAAAGTTTAAACCATTTTTATCCAAAGATAGGAAAACTTGTGGTTAATCAATTTGATTAAACATAAACTTATTTCATAAAGGATATCTAATGTTCAAAATAAAGAAAAATATGTAAATGGAAAATTTTGAAAAGAAAAAGAAAAAACAAAAGGAAGATACATAAAAAGATGTTATTAAAAAATACTAAATAATTTCTCAATTAATTAGAAAAGGTGGCAAAAAAATATAGGAAGGATTTAAATTTAAATAATAAACTTTAAAAATTGATTAAATAATTTCTAAATTAATTAGAAAATATGGGCAAAAAATATAGGAAGGATTCTAATTTAAATAATAAACTTTAAAAAGAAAGAAAGAAACCAATAATGGGAATAGAACATTAAAGGAGGAAGGTGGTGATGAAGTAAAATATGAGTTGGGATATGAAATGGTATTGAGTCTATGGATTACATATAATGAAACTTTTAGAAGGCTTGGGGATACTCCATTGTAAGGTGTTAGGAGGTGAGCGGTGAAGACTCACTTGGTCAGGTTTGGTCAAGGGACTAATAGATCTATTGGTTGGTTTTTCCTGGTTTGGATTTTCTTAGATAAATCGTGTCCCATGATTTATGTGTTGTTGCTATGATTTGAAATATTATGTTTTCTCTTTCGCATTTTTAAAACTATCATTTGGTATTAGAGCAAGATTTTGGCTTCAGGGGGACACCTTTGTTGCTAAGGGTTTGTCTTATTTTGGGCCTATGATAGACGTGCTAATGTTGGTGTTGCAAAAGATGATGAAGAAGGATGGAGTGTCTCATCAAACAACTACCGGAGTATAGAGCTAGGGTTTCAACGAAAGAAATCCCATAAGGAGAAGTGCATGGATGACCCACTTGGAGACCAGATGGAGGCCAAGTGGGTGGATATAGAAGGTTGCATGAAGGAGGCATGGATTTTTGGGCCCCGCTATGTGCATTTGAGGATGAACAGGTCTATGCATTATAATCCATGCTTAGGGAGTTAATTCTAGGTGAATGCATGGTCGTTTTTTTTGTGGGCAATAAATATCTGTGATGATTGGGAAGTGGAGGATATAATGATGGTTGTGGTGGCAACAAAGGAAAATCCCTAGATCATTATATTGCATGATGACATTAGTCTTGGAGATTGATATCACCAATATTGCAATATAACAGATAAATTATATTATGCATAACATAAATATTTAGCAAGCAGTAATGGAACAATAAGATTATAGTTAGAACAATACTAGAATAACACCAGAAAGAGCACCTTTATTAAAGATAACAATGTTCACTTGCCTCTTCGAGGGGGCAACCTCCAGTAGAGTAGATCTTTATTACAATAATCTCCAAGACAAAAATATCCAATACCTCCTACTCTTATTTATACTAACTCTACCTTCTAAGGGAACTTCTAGAGGAAGATCTAGAGTGAAAGCTTATATTAGGCCTTCCCACTTTCTTCAAACAAGAAACATGGAACACCGGATGGATTTTGGAAGAAGTTGGAAGGGCCAATTTGTAGGATACTGAACGAATACACTTGATGATTTGGTAGGGCCCATACAACTCGGGTGCCAAATTGTGATGTCCCTGGGCTTTGAGAGATGTTTTTTTTAAGGTTGGAGCCTGAGAAACACCTGATCACCTTCATGAAAAACCATTTTTGAATGATATTAGTATTCTTGTTGCTTCATGCGATTTTGGTCCATGTGGAGGTTAACCTTCAAAGCCGCTAGGGTGGTTGTTCGACCTTGCAACATGGTATCAATAGATTGGACCTTTGATGTTCCTGGAAGAGAGGTAGTGACGGTAAGCGATCGTTGGCCATACACTACTTCATATTGGGGTCATTTTAGTATCTATATGATATGAAGTATTATACCACCATTCGGCCAAGTTGGGGATCCATTGCACCCACCGATATTGTTTTTCTGAAGAAAAACACTGGAAGTAGGTTTCCAAACATTTGTTGACCACTTCTGTTTGGTCATCAGACTGGGGGTGATAGGTCATGTTCAGTTGGGTTCCCTACGATTTAAACAACTCTTTCCAAAATGTGTTGGTGAAAGTTGGATCACGATCATTTTTGGCATAGGGGCAGACCCAGTGTTCAACGCTTCAACAAAGATTTTTGGCATAGGGGTACTCCAAAGGTTCAACGCCTAACAAAGCACCAAGAAAAACCTAACTATTGGACCCTTTAGGAAACACTTGCAAAGTAGGCAAAGTACCAATCTCGAGGTAGAGGCAGGGGGTTGCAAGAATCAAGTGTATAAAACCTAGATGGGACACATATATGTGATAACAACACTTCACAAAGGACTTTAATAACACTTACAAGATGATATTCATTAACTTATTAGTTTCATTAACATTGCATAACACAACCCTAGGATAGATCGATGCAGTAGCAGTAAAGATTAAGTGCTTTAACCATTCATCACATAGAAATGAGTTATATATAGCATTCATTCATAAAGCACAAGTAAAGCACTAAGAAACATAAGATCTATCCATCATACATAATAACAAAAGCACTAAGAAGATAAATGACAAACACAACATAGCACAAAGCACACCAAAGACACAAGACATACGTGGTTCACCCCAGTGTGGGGCTACGTCCACCAATTGCTTTGTATTCTTTATTATTCTTCAATATCTTACATTCATCTGCCCTTGTGCACTAAGCCACAGAGCCAAGCTTTGCAGAGGACAGGAGATCTATGCACTGAACACCATATCCTCCTTCCCAAAATTAGGTCAAGGCACAGAGCCAACTTGTTAGGGTCCTAACCCACACATAGGTAGAACAATATATTCGGATGTAATAAAGGTCAATATTAATAAGGCCTTGCAATAAAATAGAATAAGTTGAATGTAAGAAGGCCTAATAGAAGATTCAGCTTCTAGAAGGATCTTCCTCTAGATGCTTCTTTTGATAGACCTATTTAGTATAAATAGGAGTTGAGGGTATGAGAACCCTAGCTTGGCTATTATTGTAAGAGAGCTTTGCTCGACTGGAGGTTTCCCCCTCAAAGAGGCCTGTGAACATTGCTCTCAGAATCAAAGTGTTATTTATGTTGTTATTCTTATATCATTTCACTATTATTGTGGTGATTGTTCTGGTTATATTGTTGTTATTCTTCCATTTCTATCATTTTATTTATGTTCTACATACTTTTTATATCTGGTATATTACAAGTGGTATCGGAGCACTTTCCTCGGTAGAAATTGAGGGTAATTTTTTTTTCAGAGTAGAGACGTATTCTGACGTCTTTAAGCCATAGAGATCTATCGTTATGTGCATAAACCCGTGGTTGAGGGATTCATACATGCAAGAAATACAAGTGGTACTTAAGCGCACATCTATTGGCCACCCTTGTAACCCCTGTTGGTACCCCTTCAAGTGGTAGCACATCAGACAACACATGTGTATGGATCAACCTAGATTACCTAAAGCCCTCTTTAGATAAACAAATCGACCACCTGACTGCTATAGTGCCACCGAGAACAATACTTGGGAAGATACTCTCTAGTACCTGGGTAGTTGGGTAGTACGACTAAGGGTACGGTCTAGCCTCCTTAGTTAGTGCCCTGAGATATTGGGCCGAGTAATACTGTTGGACTCTGGATGTATATCAGAGAGCTATAGCACAGGGAAAACCCTTGTCTATAGAACCCTTGAATACCTAACCCTTGGGGACAGAAACATAAACAAATTAAAACAAACAATATCTATTTTCGTGCAACTGTGTTCGGGTTACCAAATCACTACACATTTCTTCCTGGTTAAGCATTTGGGCATTTCATCACTATAGTATTCTTCAAACTGGAGTATAACTCCGTAGGTGTAAAAAAAAAAAAGGTATGGAAATTTTTTCACCATTATTTGAGACCTATTCCATTGGATTCATCTCTTCGCCCTTATCACACTCATACATATCATTTTTCAGGAAAATGTTTGACCCCACCCGCCCCTTTTCAGTTCCCTCATCATCATGGCCCATACTTGTAGCCAAGACTTGGAAGCTCGCTTCAATACCTTGCAATCTAATCTCACTGAGACCCAACAAGAAGTGAAACAACTCAGTGCCAATGTTGTTGTCATCAATACAACCATGCAGTCTTGAATGAAGGAAATCAAACAAGACCTGACCAACCAACTTGAATCTGTCTTTTCGACGCTCTGCACCAAGATGCAAATCCCCACAGATAACCCTTCCTCTGACCCACCTCCACATACTGAAGCTGAAAATTCCTCTCATTCCCATAACTTTCAGCACCATCACTTTCAACGTGACCTATGCCTTCCGCGGGTGGATGTGACCAAATTGGATGGCTTGGATCCCATTGGTTGGGTAACCCAAATGGAACATTATTTCTCTTTATAGGCATTATAGATGACTTGGCCAAACTATGGTATGGTCTTCTCCATCTAGATCAAGAACATTGGCAATGGTGGCAATGGAGAAAAACTTCCCGTCAAGGGTATATTGGTTGGACACACTTTGTGGAAGAGATTTATGAATGCTTTGACACTGACACCAACCATTTGGGACATTTGACAAAGTTGAAACAATCAGGAACAATGGAAGACTTTATAGTTGCCTTTGAGTGCCTAGCTTTTCGGATATAGGGCATGTCTGATTCCTTTTTCCGAGAATGTTTTATCAGTGGCTTCAAGGATGAGATTCTGGCCCGTGTCCTCATGGCTCGACCTCAGAGTTGGGTGGAGGCTACTAAGAGAGATAAAGAAGCACAATAGGTTGTATCTTCTCAAAACTGGAAACCCTCCTTTATCCCTTGCACTAAACCAGTCAATCCCACTACTCCCTCCACTCCACTAAAGATCCAAAAATTGACCAGAGATGAAATGGATGAAAGCCAACTCAAAGGCCTTTGTTATAATTGTGATGACAAATATTTCTCGGGCCACAAGTGTAAGGAACAAAATATTTGTATGGCCATCTTGGAGGATATTTCATAAGAGGATGTTGAAACTCCCCGTGTGCTTGCTTCACCTGAAACCACTAAAATAACCCCTCCCTCATACCCTCTCGAAGTAGAATCAATCATTTCCCTCAATGCTCTCACTAGATTCTCCGCTTCCCAAACCCTCAAGATAATCGGCTACATCAAGCATAGGAAGGTCATCATTCTGGTTGATAGTGGAATCACCCATAATTTTATTCATCTTCGCATTGCCCAAGAAACTCATTGCTACATCCATGTTGTCAATAATTTCCAAATCATGATTGCCAATGGTGGCTCCATGAAATTTGGAGGGCGTTGTGAAAATGTGCGTCTCCAAATTGGTGACTACCACCTGAAATCTCATATGTTTTCTATCGACATGGGCGGTTGTGACATTGTGTTGGGTGCAGATTGGCTAAGGACTTTGGGTCCCATTCTCATAGTCTTTGTACTATTACTTTCTGGTTTCTTTTGTTTTTATGGACGTGTCATTTTTAATGTTATCTTTTGTCACTTTGGCAGATGTCAAGTGAATCAGAGGTGTTTGTTGGGTACGCAGACGATGCTAGCCGACACACTCGGAGGCTTGCCTCCACAGCTTGGGTAATTTTTACACCCCAGGGCCAGTTATTATCTTTAGGAGGTATATGTTTAAGCGACACCACAAACAATGTCTCCGAATACAATGCAGTTATTGAGTTTCTTTGTGATGCCCTGTTAGTTGGTATGTCTCATCTCCGGGTCTATTTAGATGCTCAGTTGGTTGTGTTTCAGTTAAATAGAGTCTACCGTGTTCATGATCCTGCTTTACACTGACAATTCCTTAGGGTACGTCTCTTAGAATGAAGCTTTGATTATATTACATATTTTCATGTTCCTAGGAGATTAAACCAAGTCACAGATACTGTAGCTAATCAAATCTTAGATTGACATCTCGCACACATATAAAAAATACATACTCATAAACATGAAAATACATTTTTAAAGGCAAATATGATCCATAAGACATAAAAAGACATAAAAACCCATATATAATATCAAAATCATCAGAGTACATAGGTGGGAGCATACACCTCAAAAATATGACCAGTAACGAGTCATGGGGTTTATGCCCCCAAAAAATATATACAAGTAGTGCCCTCGGCACATGAAAAGTCCAGCCTAACTAAGGACGGGGCATGTGGGCCCTGTTGTAATAATCAACGACATTTTCCAAACGCCGAAAAAGTCAGACCCATGTCCGTGGTGCCCCCACTACGTGAGGTTGCATAGATGGTGGCAGATCCTCAATCTCTACCATGGGGACTGTGCGAGTAAGCGAGGTAAAATTTCACTCTACTCGTCTTAGAACCGTCTTAGCCTCACTGGCTGGAAGCTCTCCTGCTGTTGTTGGTCCCCCTACGGTGGAGAGTGTGGCCCCTGGCCAAGGACGTCGCATGTTTCTCGCATAATCCGTTGGCCGCACTAGTTCCACATCTACACATAATAGACACATATTTGTCAATTTCTCTGGTATAAAAAAAATGATATATATATATATAAAACAACATAAAAATTACATATGTTTAACAAAAAAAATAAACGATGCAAACTTACCCATCTCTTCTCGCTCCTCGTCGGGCGGTACCGGTATCTCAGGGTCTCTCGAGAAGTCAATCCCAGCATAAGGGTAGTCCTCTATGACTGGGATATGTCGCGACAACCAAGAAAAAAAGTTATCATCAAAGGACTCATTGGTCCTTCCTCCCCCCTGTCGTGACAACAACACTGGCCATCTACATATCGCAGGAAGAGAGGGATGATGCCCCCGTACCACCTCTCGAGGGCTGAAACTAGGAACTCTTTCAAAGAAGAAAGAACAAAGAATCATTTTGAACCCGAAGTTCCTCTGATTCCGCAACCGACAGTATGTTAGCTGCCTCTTCATATAGTCCAATAATGTGGTGCTCCAATAAAAAATCTGTGCATTTAAGCACTGAACTGCACGGGAAGCCTGATGCAAAGCGAAAGACCCTGTAATCCACCCGATGAGCAACACTATCGTCTACAGTGATAAGTCTAAGATCTTTCTTATCGGCACTTGCGAGCTCGTCCTGTATGTACCCGCCTCACAATGGAGTCCAATCAACTCCGATATGTTATGAGGCCCAAAGGGAAACGTACAGAAGTTGATTGGTTCCCCTTGCCGAGAGAGGCCAGTCAAAAAGTATATGTGCTCCATCATTGGCACCAACGACTACCCCTCTAGCATAAAGGCCTCTGTGTTGGGATGCCAATAATCAACCAAGGCATTCAGTAACCTAGGTTGTTCTTGCATGAAAGGACATAGGAAGAATTTTAGCAACCCACATTACATTAAGGTAGCAATAGCATTGGGGTCCTCCCCAACCAACACACTAATATCCTCATGCTCTCTTTCCCTCCAGTGAACATACATCCTGCAAAAAACCAAGTTCAGGAGGCTTAACCCTTGCTTTTTAAAAAATTTTCCATTAAATGAAGGGCCGACACGGGTTGTAATGATGACAGTCGCGTGTACACGCATGCAGTTTTTCCTCTGCCCAAGTGTACACGCAGGTTGTCATAAGACAACCCGCGTGGACTTAGGGCCGACTTTTTAAAGGTCGACGACCCTCTAAAAAATAAAATTAAATGCATAAAGAAAGATTTAGATTGCAAGATGAGGGAGTTTATACTTACTTGGTCCAAGTAGATGGTTGTTTCGTCCATCGAGGCCCCCATAATCAATTCTTTTCACAAAGGGGTGGTTTTGGATTTTAGTCAATTTTCAAATTAACAATGGTGATAATGAGTTGCCAGCTTCTATTTATAAAGGTTTTTGGCCCTTTTTTGTCAATTTTCGGACCCTTTTGTCATTTTCCAAACTGAAAATCAATTAAGATGGTTCAGGAGTTTTCTTTGGATGGTCACGGGAAGTATTTCTTTGGGTATTGCGATTTTTTTTTGAGATTTGGGCGTTTTGACAGTCCTTTGGTAAAAATTCATTTTTCCAACTCATTTCATTTAAGTCAGGATTACACCTCCACTTTCTGCATCTCGTTGTCTTTTCCGCTTTGTCGTAGGATCGATCCCACCGAATTGCGACACATAAACATTGTTGTTGCTTTAGAAGTGTCGTAATTTGGTGGTAGAGCTTACCATAACATGGATGCCCTAGGTAGATCCTAGTTGCATTATGGTGTCCATGCTGTCACTAACGACTATAGGCTTGGGAGTCCCTTTTAGATTTTCCTGATTACGAGTTTGAGCCTCATTTTCATGATTCCTTATCACTCTTGACCTCACCCTCGGGACTCCCAAAACATAACGGGTCTTCTTTTAAGCCCTTTTCAGACCCTCTAAACCCGAAAATGCATGTTCGCAGCTTTTTGTTTGTTCATATGTGAATGCAAGTCAGCTTTGGGAGGAGGCTTATAATCGAAGAGCGAGTGAAAGCAAAGGGATCGACATGAAACGAAGGATTTAAGGTAGAGTTATCGAATCTCATTTACACCTTTGTATTGCATGGATGAGGGGTTTTGTGTTGGAAGAATAGGAAAGAGTAGAGGCCTTTGAAATGGTCATTTTTTGCATGCATGATTAGAGCCCTTAAATTCTAAGTCCGTAGGAGGGATTCCCACCCACAACACACACTCCTACTCTAATCAACTGTACTTCTTGTTGATCAACTAAAATCATGCTTCCAATGAAGCCATACAAGTAAACTTGTGACTTAAATACGTATTTTTATGCCAATGATTAGAAGATAATAATAAAAGAATAACATTGACCATAAAATCTCTTTCAGGAGATCATACTCTCTGTCAAATACAAGTGATATGATAAAATTTGAAAACTTAAGAGATTCTGAGAGATAAGAATCAAGTAATGTTGCCATAGGGTCTTCAAAACCATGATCACCATCATGCAGATTCAAAATCATTGACTGCTCATGTATGTCTTCCCCTTTGTTATATCCCCGTGACTCAGATCCATCACTATGATGTGGTGGCCCATTACAACTACCAATTTTTGAGAGAAAAGATGAGATATGTTATTGATATTGTACATCACTGTCTCCATAATGATCAAATGAAGGATGAGTCTTTAAAAATATA
Organism: Picea sitchensis; assembly: GCA_010110895.2. Taxonomy (NCBI): domain Eukaryota; kingdom Viridiplantae; phylum Streptophyta; class Pinopsida; order Pinales; family Pinaceae; genus Picea; species Picea sitchensis. The sequence goes on along the minus strand of SNQJ01S0003366.1, from coordinate 248,938 downwards.
TCATGAGAGAACTATTGATTACTCTCTCCAACAATGATATCTTTGAAAGATGAGTAAAAAATAAGAGGATCATTATTGGAATTTTGAACAACAGACTCATAACTATCATCAACCATAGCATGCATACACTGTTGATCATCCCTTTGTTGAAAAGTAGAACTAGATGTGATTCCATTAGTTAAGAATCCTTCATATACTTTAAATTTTTCCTCATCATCACGATATTTGTCAAATATTGGAACATGAGGATAAAATCCTAATGGAAGAGATGAAGATTTCTGCAAAGAATTATTAGCAATAGGGCTTCGAAACAAATCTGAAATAACTTCACCTTCTTCCTCCTCATCATCAGTCTTTCCATCAAAATTTGGAACAAAAGGTACATAAGGAGAAATATAGTCCTTTTGTTGTTCCTCCTTAAAAAATGATGATCTATGAAAATCCAGTTCCTCATGGCTGCTGCAATTTCCCTTTGTCTGCAAATCTGAAAACTATGGGCTATCCTTACTGATTTCAACTGGAATTTGACCAAAAGACAACTGATCATCTCCATTTCTAGATAAAGAAACCAACTCTTCAGATTCATAACAATTAGAATTAATGATAATAAGAGAACCTTCAACTTATTCACTATTCATTTCTAGTTCATGGTCATGTGAAAGCATATCATCTTGAAGATCATTAGAGAGATGTTCCAGATTTTGAGGGAGAAATTCTTCTCTATCTATAACTTCAATCTCATTATGTAATTCATATTCCTCACAACAATTTTCAAATAAAAACTCATCTGAAAAGTACCTTTTGCAATGCTCGTGGAATACTCTGTGAAACTCTTTCAAAGATGGAATACTAGAAGGAGGTAATGAGAAATACCACTTACGTGCATCACCATCCAATGAATGCATGAACATATTCATGCGAACATCCTCATGTTGTAGATCTAGTAGATCTATGAACTCATGGAACTTGATGAGGTGTTATGCAGGATTGTCTTCTTTCCTCTCTCTAAAGATAGGCAGAAAATCTCCCCATTCTGTCAAATGAGGAATTGGATGTGGGAAACCAGGAACTGCAAAGAATTTGAGAGATGCAAACCTCCAAGCCAAAAGAGAAACAAATGTCTTTGACATTTGAAGATTGTTGAGTCGCCATTGAATTCGTCCTTCATGGAGTCGCCAGATAGAAGATTACAACCAAACTAATTCTTTGCCTTTGTCTATCATCAAAAGATGGGACTATGTCGTCTCCCGGGGAAGATTGCTTCACACTCCTTTCCCTGGCAATGGCACCAATTTGTTATCACTCCAAGAGTCACTTAGGTTGCAAATCAAGTGAGCTTGGTAACTTAATCAAATGTGTAAATAAGGGTATAAATTGGATCAAATTGAATGAATTGATATGATCTCACTCACTCTAGACACGTATGAATACACTCAGACAAATAAGGTTTTTAACTATATTTGTTCAGAAGGTTTATATAAATATGTAAATGATGAAGAATACTTATTATACCAGTAGAAACATACATACATGAATGGCCAGCTATAATAGGTAAGAGTATTTGCAATTCTAGTTTATCAATGCCAAGATAAGATGAAAGTTATCAGTCATTAGATAAACATGGAAAACATGAATATAATATTCACCCACATGTACAGAAAATAAATAAGATGGAGTTCTGAACATCTACAACAAAAGAAGCTTATATTCCAATATGCATCAAAAGTCTTTTACAAAGGAGTCTCTCCAAGTCCTCCCAATCCAACTTCCATTTAGCTCCTCCCTTTAGTTCTCTTTATAAAGATTACATGCTCGTCTATATCCAAAATAAATGGATCTCATAACCTCTTCACCTATCTTTAGTTATCCAAGTCAAATTCGAATTTAGGAGGTGGATGGAAAATACAAACTGTCAAATCTATGGAAAATGATGCTCAAATATTCACCTATATCTCCCGAATCCAAACAGATGTTGAAAAACTGAGAGAGGTTTTTGAAGAGGAGCTCGTTATTGTGAAAAAACCTCTCTCAGTTTCCAAAAATACATTTCCATATCATCAGAATCTATCTCCAAAAACGATGACTAAAACAGGAAAACACAAATTTCCAGCATCTAGTCATATTCCTACAATCTAGGATTTGATCCCTAGAATGTTTCCATTGAGAAAACGAAGTGCCACCTGCATGATTTGATGGGGGATGATATTATATTCAAATATATGTGGCCACCTTGACCCAAAAATCCTCTTTCCAAGTCGAATTTTGAACCAAATCTCATCCATGTTGAAAGTTTGAAGAGTTGGTAGCGCAATACACAGAAAAAACATAGTTTGCGCTACAAACTCCTATACGTGATTGCTTTCAACAATTTTGTTTAAAATTATTTTAAAACCTGAAATGAATGTTGGAAAAGGCTGCTTTAAGACCTGAACTTTGACTTCATAACATATAAGATGTTGCAATATATCACACTTAATCATTTAAACTTCCCCGTACTTCATTTTACAAAAAAAGTTTATGCCAAAATGTAATACTCCAAGTGTTTTAGACAAACACTCAATGCCTCTGGAATTGTTGCTTGGAAGATGAATACCTTGCACCTTGAAGAGAACCATTTTCCATACTTTCACTGTAAACATATCCCTCTTTGACAAATTCCATCAATAAACTCTAAAAACAGAGTATGCTTGTGATATGCACTTCTTATGCATTTAGAACTTGCTAGGGTTTTTTATCTTCAACACAAACTGATAAAAAGGTTCCTCTATGCTGCTACCATATGCATCTTCCTCTCTTTCTCCAGATGATGCCCTTCTAGATTTTGACAAAACCTCCAACATCCTATGCGCTTGAAGGAGTCCACATGATTAGAGTTTTCTTCAATCAAAGTAGTATCAGTGGGCTCAAATCTAACCACAGAGCATGACCTCTTCCTGGGAATAGGGTCTTTCCTTGGAGCCATTTGATATCCAAGCCCCTGTTGCAAATACTTCTGCTTATAAGGAAATTAGAGCAAAAAACCCTTAAGGACAAAACTTCCTTGGTTCCAAGAAAACCTTAACAATACTTCTTGGATGGCGAGCTACAACTTTAGAAGAGGATCTCAAGACTTGATGATGATTTAAGAACCTTGAAAAACTTTCTGATATACCTTTTTCACTTCAAAAGTCTTCAAATGCAAAAACAAAGCTTTTTCATGAGTTGGTAGCACACTTAGTGTTAAAATAGCGTTTTGCACTACCAACTTGTCATAATGAGAAATTATTTCAAAATGGACATCCCTTTGTGATTTGAAGTGAAATGATGGATCATTATGGACCAAAAATGACTAAAACAACTTGTTATTGGCCCTAAAACAATTTCATGACTCAATTAACCACCTAAGACTCCAAATAAAAAAAAGGTTTATTTAGGAGTTAACAGATCCCTCATGTTAGCTACTTATGTTATGTGCCTCACTTGGTGTCCCTTATGAGTTAGACATTGTAATTAACAACTATGAATTTACCTTGTGTACCATCCATGAAATGTGTTTACCTTGGGTGTCATCCATGAAATGCGGGGAACAATATTTTTCACACAATTAAACATAAAATATTATATTGATATCACAAATAAGAATAATCTATTCGTGGGATTATATTCAAGATTAAGTGCCAAATACATCACTAAAATTTTTTATCAAACTAAAAAAATGTGAAATACACAATTATTTACCCAAATCCCACCACAAATTAGTACCAAAAACAAGTGTAGTGATAAAGTATGGAATCTAGATCCATTATTTGTCACTATGTGCTAATGGTAAGTTCTAAAAGTGTCACTTAAGCAAGTGCAAAGAAGTAAGTACCATTTCCATCCAATACAAACCAAAAAACAAAGTAGAGAAGGTTCCCTACAAAAAATCTGGCATCAAAGAATTGTCAAAATAAATATCAAGCATTTGAAAAAAAAAAAAAAAACAATATCTTCCTCAAAATTCATATTAAGTATACTCATTTTTTTTCATTTCTGACTTTCATAAAATATACCCATTCTACCAATACTATTAATTAATATCAATTTTAAGCTAGTGGAATCACACTCAATAAATATCATTTTGGCAAGTAGTTACGTTTCAACTAAAACTTTGTTATTACTTGAATTAGTAATGGCAAAAAAAAGTTGATAGTAATGTTATGAATAATAGGTGTTGATGGTGAAAGGTACACTACGAATGGTACTATATTTTTATGTAGACATGCATAATTACCATCCGCATCAGTGTTGGAAAAGCCTTGTTTCGAGCGCTCATGTTTGCTAGACCTCGAGCACTAACAGAATAAATTCATAAATGATGGTCCTCACCATTCACAATTCTAAGTACAAAAGCATTGTTGTACTCTTTTTGCTTTTAAGATAGTAACATATATGGTATCTTTGTAAAAATAAATTTTAATAATTCAGATTTAATGTGTATTTAAAGAGGATGATGCAAAGCGAAAAAGTGAGAATTAAAAAATAAAATAAAAAATGTATTTCAAATTTAAATATTTAAATTATTTTTATATTATTTTTAATTAATATTATTATTAAAATAGAATAATTTTTTATAAATTTAAAATATTTTTTTAATGGATAATAAGTTTATAATAATAATAATAATAATAATAATAATTATTATTATTATTTATTATTAATAATATTATTTTTTTTTTTTTTTTTTTTTTTTTTTTTTTTTTTTTTTTTTTTTATATTTTAAAATAATTTATTGAAATATATTAATTATTTTTTATTTATTTCTAAAATAATTTATTGAAATATATTAATTATTTTTTATTTATTTCTTTAAGATCTTGTAAAATAATATTATTATTCAATCAATAATTTTTAAAATAATATAATTTAAAAATTTTATTTACTAAAAAAAAATATTATAAATTTAAATTTTTATTTAATGATGATGACGATGATTAACATCCACTGAGATCAATTGGTCTATCTGACCATGAGAAGGAAAGAGATTACTTCATTTTTTTTAATTGTATTTTTATGCTAAAAAAGCATTAAGATAAGCATTCCAAGATCACCATAGTTTTGATGACTTAGGCGTTTAGGAAGGTTTGTAATGTGGCAAATATTTTTAAATTGGGATCTAATATGGGTATAGAAAGACAATCCAAGAGGAAGTGTTTTTCATCTTCTACCTGCGTAGTGTCACAAAGGTGGCCAATTCTCTCATCCCACAGTGTTTTGGGAGTTGTTCAACGCCCAGTTTCACTATGTAGCCCATGAGAGTTTCTTCTTGGCTTAGCAATGTTGATTTTATGCTTTGCATTTCTCAAATCTAAGAGGTAATTTTGATCTTCTAAATTAGGGTTGACCACCTCCTTGTAGTATATTAATTTCCTTTTATCCACTAATTCTTTATCACACCACATATTCTCCTTAAATTTAGAAGTGATAATATTTGTAATATTATCGATATTCTACATGATGATTTCTTCTTGCATTCCCCAATGATTTAACCAAGATTTGGCATCTGTATGGCATCCCCGCTTGAGTCATTGATGTTCTTGGCTGGAGTTTGAATCAATTTTGGGGAGCCTCTTTTCATCCATGTTGTTTATCTTGTTCTTGTACATTAGGTATATAATCACAACAATGCTCTCAATGGGGGATGGGCTTACTTCTATGAGGAGGATAGGATAGGGTGTATTTCCCTTAATTTTGAGATTATAAGTTATAAAATTCTTTTGGATTTGTTCTATCTTTCTCCATGATTTTCTAGATATACTCCAACCCCAAACCTTACATCCATATAAGATAACCAAAGTGACAAGAGTGTGAAAAAATGAGTTTTTTTTAATCCCAAAGCCAAAGGTCTATTGATTTACAATTATTTTTTAGCCCATAATAAGCTTTCCACCTTCCATTTATCCATTTTTCAATGCTATAGTTCCAATTGAGCTTGTGGTGGATATTGATTCCAAGATACTTGTATGAGGGAAATTCCTCCAAGTTATTGTTGTCATAAACAAAAGTATCATAGGTGATCCTTTTTTATTTAATTATCATAACCTTAGTTTTGTCAATGTTCACAGTCATTCCCATGCTAGGGTAGAAGTCCTTGAGGATTATTAGTTGCTTACCTAGGTCATAGGGACTCTTTTCCATAAGAAAAATATCAACAACATAAAGAAGGAGGATGATGAGCATATTAAAAAGAGGCATGCCAACACAACCTTCATCCTCCAAACACACTTCTAACTTATCAATATAGATGTCAAAAAGGGTAGGGGATAGGGGACAACCTTTCTTGACTCCTATATTGCAATTACTTTCTTCCTACCGAAGCTCAACCTTCCTAGACTTGGAAATAACTTTCTCATATATACTTATAGTAGTAGATCTTAAAACGAAAGTGAATTTAATCTCTTCTAACCTATTCTAGAGGTTAGTGTCCTAGGCAGAGTGTCAAAATATTTTCTAAAATCAACGAAACATCCTAGGAGCTTAGTTTTATCATTACAACACTCCTATGTAGTGATCCTAAATGTAACAAGGTGGTCCATAGTGGAAGGGTAGCCTCTAGGTCTTTTTCCATGGATTTATAGCCACGTGTCAATCTTATTCTCCAAAATAATTTTGTATATCTTAGCTACAATGGGGCTAATTATAATGGTCCTATAATTAGAGGGATTGCTTTTATCCCCGCTTTTAAAAATGGGTACAATGAGGCTTTGAGTCCAAGGTTTTGGGAAGCCTTGATGGATAGCTGATCTGGATTTATGTAGGAACACAATGAAATACATAAATACACATAAACACAGAGATGCAACGGAAATAAGACTTCATTTCATTAATAACAAATGACTGAAAAATGCTTACAAACAGAATGGAAATAAACTAGCTAGGGAGATGTTAGCTTATCTCTAAGAAGAGATGTGGTGGCTACTAGCCTCCGAACTGCCTATTAAAATGAGGCTCGAAGGCCTATATATTACTGAGAAACAATGGAAAACCCTAAACATCCAAAAACCTAACCCTAGGAGATGAAATGCCAGAATATGGGCCTCGTTGGGGTAAATTGGTACATCAATTTCCCGGGGTCATAACTTTGGCATACTATCTCCGTTTGATGCACATGATACATCATTAGAAAGATCTGTCTAAGGACTACATTGCTGACATCGGATATTGATTCCGTAACGGACTCACATTCGCTGGAACATTCATGCCCAAAAATCATTGTTTAGGGCCTCAAAACAACTCCGGAAGTTCAGAACCCGAAGAACTGCTAAAAATAGTAAATTGTGCTACAATTAAGGAAACTGGAAAACTAAAAGAAACAATGGTGTGGGTCCAAGTGGAATAGGCGGGTGGCCACCAATATCCACCTGGATCAATAGCTAAATTGAAGAGCTTATGTATGTGAGGGATGATGATAGATCCTCCAATTTTTTATATTTCAACTTGGTAACCTTCGATGTCCTTAGATTTTCCTTTTGAGAGCCGCTTAAACCCAAACTTAATGTTTTCTATAGAAAACACTTCATCCTTTGTAGAGTTGTTTGGCATGTTGTCCATGGCATTAGGGGATTCATACATATTTTTTTGGTAGAAATTCTTGTCCTTCAAGGGAATCTTATTGTTTTATTTAGTTTTATGAATTATAATTTTCCTCCATAATTTCTCAGGGTCTATCTTAAATAGGTGCAAAAGATTCTCTTGATTTTTGTTTATATAGTCTTTTTTTCATTTAATTAAGGTTTTGTATCTATTTATCTTATCAAATTTTGAAGATGCATTGCAAACATCCCTAATGATTTTTCTAGCAATTTTACTTTCATTATCATACCAAGGGTTAATTGTATTATTTTTAATTTTTATACAAATAACAACTATGAATGTACTTACTATACTTTTGCATTTTTCATGCAAGGAAATCACATTATTTAGATCTTAAAATCTATCAAAGGAAATTAAATTATTTGGATATTAAAATATATGATTTTTAAAATGAATTTTTTTTATAATTTATAATAAAATTAATATAAATTCATGATGATAATAGTTAATCATCCAAAGACACACCAAATTGGTGTATGAGACCCCTTGTTTGTGGGACAAGTGACCCCCTTTGCCCAGTGATTTGACTAGTAGAGTCTATGGAGATATACATACCCTACCCCCCTATGGATTTGAACTTGTGACCTCTTAAGATGAAACACATGTTCTTAACCATTAAGCCCACTCAAATATTTTTCTCTTAAAATAAATTTTATAAATTTAATTGTTTTAAAAAATTATGAAAATGATATATTTATGCTCTATATTTTAATCACAAATTTATATCATATATATTTATTAAAATAATAAAAAAATTGATGTAAAATTTCACATTCAAATTTAACATAAAAAATTCAAATTTAATAATATATATATATATATATATATATATATATATATATATATNCTAAACTAATATAAGTTTGTTTGAATTTATGGAAAAAAATCCATCCTAATATCTAAATATTATAAAATGTTTATAATTTAAATAATTTAAAACTTTTAACTTGGTAAGTGGGACACAAAAGAGGATGGGTGCACCGAAGCAGATGTGTTTTATGCAAAATCCATAAGGAAACCTCTTCTCGTATCTTCATTGAATGTGTGTATGCACTTCAGGTATCAGAGATTGTTCAGAAGGAGTTCAAGACATCATTGTTTTGGAGCAAAACCATTTTTTTTAGAGTGTTTGAAGGATTGGTTGGCAGAAGACACTTAAATGATTTGAAGGAATGCCAAGTTTTCTAGTCTCTAACATTTGGTGGGCCCAAAACTCAAGTATTTTTAAGAATAAAAATATTCCGTAGGAAGTTACATGTGGCATTATTCTGAATTTGTCTAAGAAATTCATGTCAACAATTAAAATTAAAGAGTTAGACTTTGGGATTCCTTGGGGATTTTTTGATGGGGCTTGGCAAGGACATCCACCAATATGCAGAGTTGGGGTGTCCTTTCTACGAAACACAATCATTATCTTTAAGTTTGATATGCTCAAGAGAGGGGTACTAATATCAAAGTAGAATTTATAACTCTTCGAACCCTTTTGGAGGAAGCTTCTAAAAAAGATATTATAAATATTCAGATTATGGGGAACTCTAAACTGAGGATGTAAAGTTGGAGCCTTTATTGCGAGATATCAAGATCTCACTCCAATTCTTTGAATGGATTGTGTTCTCTCATATTTTTAGAGAACTTAATGCAAAATCAAATTAGCTATTCAAGGAGGCTTTGACTCTTCCTCAGAGCTCTAGGTTTCTATGAGTTCCTTTATAATGAGAAGATACAAACATTGGATTTAGACTCTAATTGCTATTTTAATTGATTTTTTTTTTGCTTTATTGAGTTTGTAAGGAGTAACAACAATTGTGTCTTTTTTAATGGTTGTTTTTAGTGAAACCATAAAGTGTAATAAGATGTATTGGTAAGCAAGTTTATTTTTGGATAGACTGTAAGTATTTGGTTATATTGTAAAAGGCCTCCAAAATATTGATAAGTTGTAGGGTTCATTTAATCATTAATTTTTTAGCCTTTTTTTTTTTTAAGACATGTAACATATATTCACCTTTTATGATTTTAAAATTTTTCACACATATATTATTTAATAAATTCAAATTAATTTTAATAATTTTTATTAATTTTATTTATGTTTAAAAATTAAATGAAATTAAATGAAATTAAAATAAATATAACAAATATTTCTTTTTCAAACTAATATTTAAATGGAAAAACTCTTAATCACTAATATAGAGTTCTTCACACTCTCCTCTTCATAATGAGAGAATAGTTTCACT
>SNQJ01S0003366.1:215961-238936 GCA_010110895.2 Picea sitchensis | reverse complement strand
TAACATAAAATATTTAAGAGTAAAGGTTTTATAGATATGGAAAAATAAATAAAAAGGAATAAAATAAAGTAGTAAAGTGTTCACACAATCATAATCTATTAATGAAATTATAAAATATAATTAATATAAAACATTAATCTTAATATATTAATGGAAAATATAATACTTAAAGGTTTAATGTATTTTGAGAAATAAATAAAAAAGAAAAAAAATAAAAGTAGAAAAGTGTTAACATAAAGTAATATAACATGTTAAATTAGTTAAAAGAGTACAAACAAAATGGAATCCAATGTGGAACACTCTATATAGTTATTAGTGTTAATTGTCGATAATTAATATAAGAAATATGGGTTAAACTATCACTTTATATAAGAACTATATTAATAAAACTGTAATCATGCTAATAAATTATTATGTGATATTTTAAAAATGAAAGTTAATCCAATGTGGAACACTCTATATAATTATTAATGTAAATTGTCAATAATTAATATAAGAAATATGGGTTAAATTATCACTTTATATAAGAACTATGTTAATAGAACTGTAATCCATGTTAATAAATTAGTATGTGAAATTAAAAAAATGAAAGTTAATCCAATGTGGAACACTCTATATAATTATTAGTGCTAATTATCAACAATTAATATAAGAAATATGAGTTTTAAACTATCACTTTATATAAGAAACATATAACTGTAATCAATGTTAATAAATTATTATATGATATTTTAAAAATGAAAGTTAATGAACCCTTTGTGTGGAACAATAAAACTTTTAAATCCAATTTATCTAGAATAAACTAGAGAATGCATGTAAAATGTATGGAATTTATATATAGTGTGTGGATGTGATTGTCACTCTATTTTGATGGTTAATTTTAGAGAGCTTTCATTATTTTGGCAAAATATGCAACAAATTTATGGACAAATTTGATCTTTCCAAAAAACGATTACATCGATTTATTATTGTTAGGAATAGGAATCCCATAATAGTTTCAGTTCATTGGGGACCTCGACAAATTTGATCTTCCAAAAAATGATTAGATCGATTTATTATTGTTAGGAATAGGAATCCCATAATAGTTTCAGTTCATTGGGGACCTGCATAGGACACCTTTTAGATAGTTAATTCTAAAGGTGTTAATTGAATTTATAGGAATGAGCAAAATCAATGCATCTCCTAATTTTTCAAACACCTCTACCATTTAATAAAGAGTTAATATGATGTTCTATATTATGACATGCATAACGATAACGATAACGATACGTATAGCCATATTTGGATGAAAAGATATATGCATCTCAATGTTTAGTGTTTAGAGTCACTTGATTGGTTATTATATGGAAGATGGATTTTAATAAAAAAGAAAAGAATAATTAAACAATTTGTTTTAGAGGATTATTATAAAATTAAGTGTGTATATATTTTTTTTTAAATGTCAAACATTTATAATAAAAGTAATTACATTTAATATAGATCTATCTTAACTTTTAATATATTTATTATCAATAGAGATTCAAAAAAAACACTTGTACTTAAAAGATTGGAAATTCAGATGATTTTTTTTTATCATGTTTTATATATATATATGTATATGTGTGATTAGGAGTTAGAGGAAAAACGAAAGTTAAGGTATTATAAGGATGTAATCAACCCTAATCTAGAAGATCAAAATTATCTATCTTTTTTGCTAAGTGTAAAGGAAAAAATAAACATTGCTAAGATAAGAACAAATTCTCACTAGCTCCATAGTGAAACTGGGCATTGGTCAACTCCTAAAACGCCATGGGATGAAAGAGTGTGTCACCTTTGTGACACTAAGAAGGTTGAAGATGAAAAACACTTTCTCTTATATTGTATAGCCTATACCCATATTAGATCTCATTTCCCAGATATTTGTCACACTACCAACCTTCCTAACCTCTTAACTCAACAAAATTATGGTGATCTTGGAAAGCTTCTCTTAATGATTTTCGAGCACATAAACAAAATTCTAAAGAATTGCAAGTAATCACTTACCCTCTTAAGGTTTGATAGACCAATTCGATCTTAGTGGACATTAATCATCATCATCATCATCATACAATTTATTGTTGATACCGTGAGTTTATATAAACAACCATTAATGACGTCAAACACAGTTGAATTGTATGAGATTAATTTTCTTATAATAGTTGATATAATTTAAATTTTATAGTGTTATCTTTATTTACATAGAGAGTTGTAAAAGCATATTATTTAAATCACATTAATTTTATTATTATATTTTTATTTTTACATAATATTTTATAATCATAATGATGGTTAACATCCACTTAGACTAAAACTAGGCTATCAGACCTTAATAAAAGTAATAGATTACTTGGATTTTTTTTAAATGTTATTTCTCTACTTGAAAAGCATTAAGAGAAGCATTCCAAGATCACTAATTTTTTTTATGAATTAGAAGGTTAGGAAGGTCGGTATTGTGACAAATATTTTGAAATTGGGATCTAATTTGGGTATATGCAAGGAAGTCTAGGAGAAAGTGCTTTTCACCTTCAACCCTTTTGGTGTCACAAAGGTGACAAATTCTTTCTTGCTATGGTGTTTTGGGAATTTCCCAATACCCAGTTTCACTATCCACCTCATGAGAATTAGTTCTTATTTTAGCAATATTGATTCTTTTCTTTAAGCTAGTCAAAACAGAGAGGCACTTTTGATCTTCAAGGTTAGGGTTAATCACCTCCTTATAATATCTTAATTTTCTTTTATCCTCTAATTATTTATCACACCATAGATTCTCCTTAAATTCAACTTGTACAATGTTTTTAATATCATTGGTATTCCATGGACTAAATTCTTATTTTATTCCCCAATGATTTAGCCAAGACTTTTTCCAATAGAAAAATCTCTCAAAATTATACTAGGTGTATTTGTTTTTACAAATCTATATCGATATTGCGAGATACAGAGAAGGATCAGTCCCATGAACAATGAACATTGCTTACGACTGAGAAGGCAATGGAACTGTATGAACCGGAGATAAACTCCCTCCACTGAAATTTACTTGCTAATTACCCTAGCTTGTGTAAGATGCTTTTTGCAATAACATCAGAAAACATACAAAGTAGCCCCAACAAGCTTAATTCTTGAAGATATTAAGATGGGTTTTGTTGCTTTCTTGCCCATTTTCCAAATGATAGACTGTCAGTCTACCCTTGGGCTCCTTCAATGCCTGCTTGGACAACTGATCTGCCTCTTTATTGTGCTCCCTGAAAATGTGTTGGAAACTAATTTCTTCAAACTTACTTACTAGATCCTTCGTTTTTAATTTCCAGCCTTCAATATCCGCTTGGAGATTGCCCTTTTTATTTATCCAGTCAATAATTACTTTCGAATCCCCCAAAACTTGAATTTTTTTAATCGCCCAATGAGAAGCCAAGGAAAGTGACGCCCACAATCCCATGAGCTCAGCTTTTGTGTCGGTTCCCGCTCTGCAATTCATATACCATTTGGTAACCCTCGAAGCATTAGTCATGAAAATGCCACCTGCTCCACAACACTCCCCGGAAGAGAGAGCCACTCCGTCAAAACACACCAGAGTCACGTCCTCAGTAAGAATAAAATCGCACACTCTTATTGGGATAATTTTTGTAACTGCAAACAGACAGGTAAAGGAGACTGTAATTCTATTCACTACCGAGAATTGAGAAGGAGTGTGATCCTAAAAAATTACCTTATTTCTCTCCAGCCATATGTTCCAGCACACAATGGCTGCCAAGCTCACGGGAGCAACTTGTTTCCATGACCACTTGTCAAAACAATCGGAAACCGTAGTTCCTTCCCACTGAAATTTTAAATTATAGAAGGAGTACAGAAGGTTCCACACCGCCTTGGTGAAGGGGAAGTTTATAAAAAGGTGGCTTACCTGTTCTAATTCGTTGTTGCATAACCTACAAACGCCCGAGCCTATCCATCCCTTCCTTTGAAGCGCATCCCAAGTCAAGATTTTGTCATATATTGCCAGCCAGACAAATAATTTTATTTTGAGCTGCACAGGCCATTCCACAGGTTTCGTATCCAAGAATGTTCGGACTGGAAGTTTAAAGGGTTGATCAAATCTCGATAAAGGTTTTGTGTAGAGATAACGTCAGGTCCATTCCCCCCAATCCAAACCAAAGAATCCTCCCCTGGTTTAAGCATAATTCCTGCGCTCTGTAATGCATTAATGAAAATGTTCCATTATGCTGCCTTGTGCTCGGTCAGTCCCAACAACTCACTTGTACACCATAGGTCGAGGATGGGGGAGACAAAACCGGGGTCCTTTGCCTAGCTCAAAACTTTAATGTTCTTTTTGAACAGGTGTAATCACAACTCATTAGATAGAATCAAGCTATTCTCCAAACCAACTATGTAGTCCCTGCCTAATAACACTGAATTCCCTGAGATTGGGCTCCACCGAAGCCAGTGTAAAATCACATGAATGCTCTATGTCATCCCACTCCAGAATCTTGATACTTTCTATTGATTGTGGGATTTTTTGCGAAGCCATTCTACCACCAATAACTTCCCCAAGTATTTGTCCACTAGAATTTTATGCCAAATGTTGTCCTCCATGAGAACGCTCCAGAAAGAATTTTCCAATAAGGCAGTGTTGAAGGTTGTGAGGTTCCTGAGCCCCCCACCCCCACAACATTTGGGTCTTACCAGGAGATCCCATCTACAGAGATGGATATGGTGCTTTGCCTTCTGACCACTCCATAGGAATTCAAACATGGATTGAATGATTTGATTTAAAACCACTTTTGGAATCAACTCCGTCGACATCCAGTAGACAGACTGGCTCTCCAACACGTATTTTACCAAGATAAATCTGCCTCTGATTGATAGCCATTGATTACACCAGAGGCCTATCTTCTTTTCTATCTTTGGCACCAACCATGCCCAATCTTCTACTTTTGAGGCTTCAAGCTTGAGATCGTAGCCTAAATACTCGAAGCCCAAGTTTAAATCAGAAAAGGTAAAGGGTAAAATAGTTTTCAGTTGAGTTAGCTCCTGGTCTTCAAGACCCCAGTAATGGACTGTTGTTTTGGATGAATTTATGCAAATGCCCGAGGCTCCACAAAAATCTTGTAGAATGTCAATAATCCATCTCCACTCCAATGGGTTTGCCTTGGACATAACCATAACATCATCAACAAACATTAGATGAATAATTTTCAAAATATTTGTTACCTTAATCCCAGAAATGTTATGATCAATTCTACCTCTGGACAACAACAGGCTAAGCCCTTCCATAATCAATAAGAACATATATGGGGATAGTGGGCACCCCTGACGAAGTCCCCTCCAGTTTTTAAAGTAGTCCGTCGCCTCTCCATTGATTATAACAACAAAGCTGGCACTAGAAACACAACACATTATCCAATCTGTAAGCTTTACCCCGAAGCCCACCATGAGTAAAATCACCCTTAGGAACTCCCAATCAACACTGTCATATGATTTTTTAAGATCTAATTTCAGGATCAGTGATTTGATTTATTTATTTTTTTATGCTATGGAGAGTTTCATGGGCAGAGCCGATGGCATCTTGAATCCTTCTCCCCTTGAGAAACCCCATTTGTTCAAAAGAAAGACATTTAGACAGAATCGACTTTATTCGGTTTGCAAGGATCTTTGAGATTAATTTATAAATGAGATTGCATAAGGAAATTGGTCTAAAGTCCTTGAAGTATCCCGACTTACTTACCTTTGGAATAAGGGCTAGAAAAGTTAAGACCTCCACAAATTTAACTTTTTTTCCTCGAGTATTCCACCATTTCGAGGAGATCCTCGCCCATAAGATCAAAGAAAAAGATGCAGAACTCCGTTGACCAGCCATCGGGCCCGAGGCTTCTTTCTTTTTAAAATTTTTCTAGAGTAGATTTTAATTCCTTCAAAGTAACAGGATTAAAAAGTAGCTCTGCTTCGTCCTCATTCACCATCTTGGGGTACAGGCTGGACAGTCTAACAATTTCTGAAACATTTGAATTCTCTTTTGCATTGTAAAAGTTTTTAAAATATTGAGCCACCTCCTCTTTGATCGCATGCTGCCCACTAATAATTTCTCCATTAACCAAGACAAGTTCCCACACATGCTTTCGGTTCCTGTTATGGCTAGCCATGTTTTGAAAAAACTTAGTGTTAGCGTCACCACTGTTAATCCAGGTTATCCTACTCCGGATTCTCCAAACCTCCTCCTCTTCACTTAGAAATTTGTTTCTATTTGTTTCCAGCTCAATGAGAGACCTTGCATCCTCCAGTGATAAGGGACCACTAACAGATTTTAAAATCAACTGCTCAATATCCGATTCCCAATTGTCCATTTGTAATTTTTCTTGAATCTTTACCTCTTTGATCCAACATTTAGTTTGGAGCTTGAGTTCTTTTAGATTCCAAATGATATGGTGCTGTTGGATACCCTCCATAAAAAAATGGGGGTCTTTCCATAAAGTGTGCACTAGATTGATATAATCGGTACTCTGCAACCATTGTGAGTTGAACTTAAAGGGAAACGTTGTGTAAAGGGGCATCTTCTCCAACTGTAAAAATATAGAAGCGTGGTCAGAAATGAAAGGGTATTCCACCCAAGTTCTAGATAGGCCTAAAGAGGATAAGGAGCCTTCAGAAACCAAAACTCTATCCAGCCTTTGAGCAACAGTCGATAGACAAGCACGACCATTACGCTAGGTAGGGCCCAACTTAGTCGGTTTGAGATCCACCAGCTTCATGGAGGATTATAAGTCTCTGAAATAAAAATCATTTGTACTCGGAACAAAGGAACCCCCCCAATTTTCATCCAAGGATAGGATGAAGTTCAAGTCGCTAGCTACGATTAAGTTTGGGGTACAGAGAATGTCGTTGTTTGCAACAAAATTGCAAAAAAATTTCCGATCTCTGCAAGGCCCATAGATATTAAGGAGTGCTAACTCCTTCTTTGAATGGATGCATCTTCTGTTAGCATAATACCACCAACAATAAAAAAGGGATTAAGATCAAAGGCCTCTGGATCCCAAGCGACTAGTAACCCTCCCGAAGTGCCTAACGAGTTGACTGCAGATGCAGCCCAAGAAGGGCGAAGTTTGAACAAAAAATCTCTCGCTTTCTTTTCATCTGTAAGATTTTCTTGAAGGAAAACTATGTTTGGTCTAGTACGATCCAATAGTATACATACAGAGGCCACTTTGAGGGAGCCTCCAATCCCTCTTATATTCAAAGAGAGTAATAACATTACTTTGTCCTAGCCAGGGCCTTCAACGCTCTAAGGGCCCCAATATCCTGGGAAGAAGAATTACTGCTAGCTTTGGTCGCACTAGAACTCACCTATTTCTTACGAGCACTTCTTGTTTTAATAGGTGAGAGTTCAGTGGCTAACCCACAAGACCAAGTAAAAGCCTTACTTCCTTTCTCAGACTGAGAGGAAGACGAGCCAACCTCCACTAAAGCTTCCACTCCTTTCTTACCCCGGTAAATGGGAAGTTTCTCAGGGTTACAGAGCTCAGTTAATCGAGGAAGGAGGGAGTCCATAACAACAAAGAGATTGGCATCACTCTCCTTTGTCTCTCTACATCCTGGAAAAATCAAGTTGGAAATTCCCCCAACTTCCAAGGAGGGAACCAAAAACTGGTTAGAAGGGACAAAACGATTAGGAGAGGAAGGTATCAGAGAAGATGAAGGGGAGAAAGTTTGCATAGACTCGACCAACTATGGCCTCTCATCAAGTTCTCGGGAAGGTGAAATGTTCTCCAACCGGTTTTGGGGGGAAGACCTTGAAGATCTCGAAGAAGAAGGTTGTAAAGTTGCTGCCGAAAAGGGTTGTGAGTGTGGGAGAGGGGGATACCTCGAAATCTCTAGATTAGGAGGGTTAGGGAGGCCATTACTCTGAGAAAGAGGGAGGGATGGCCTCAAATATAAATCTGGGACAGTCGGGTCGGATAGAGGAGATAGAAGGGAGTCAGCGGAGGGTTTAAGAGTTGAAGAGAGGATAGTTAGAGAATGTGAGGGTTCGATAGAGGGAAGACCCTGTTAGCATTAGAAGTCACTCCTGGATTGCGACAAGAGCAGAGCCCAACGCCCATCAGTTTATGTCATGAATAAATTTAATGGGTGATTAAATGGGTAGAGACCCAGGAAGGTATCACTCTAACTCAGGGACCATGCCTAGTATGTAAAGAACAAAGGAGGTCTTGATCTAACTTCTGTCAGTGAGTTTATTATAAAATGAGTAGGTGGAAGACTTGGTGAGAGGTGTGAGCAAGACTTCCTCGGGCATCGGGCCTTTTAGCAGCTTGAGGAAGAAAAACTCAGAATACAAGATCCTCTTGGTTCTGAGTTTCGGGGAACTAAAGGGTGACTTGACTGGATCCTCCAATTCCAAATCATTCAACGTTGAGAAAATACAAGAACTGGTTAGAAACAATGCGACTATTACAGTGATCCAACCTACATCATCCTATAACAGTGCAACTCGATTGGATCCTCCAATTCCGAGTTGTTCTAACACAGTGTAAACAAAGAGATGGAAAGAAGTTGACATTCATAATGCAAGAAGTCTCAAGTGCCAATACATAACCAGTGCAACCAGTGCTTCATTAAAACTTTACAATCGGGAGCCTAGCTCAACCATCGATAGATTACAAAATGGAGAAAACACCTACATATACTCAAAACAAAACAACAATAGCGAAAACGAGACACTGCATTTAAAACATTGCGTCTGCATGTCTTCTGGCAGTTTGCGCATGAAGACTCTGGACAATCATGCACTTATGACAGACACAATCAAACTCCTAACTGTCCTGCAGATGAATCAACATGCTTTTAATCCTTTACCGAACTTTCCATTTATGGCGGAAACAATGTCTAACCACCTCCAACAACTTCAATAACTGCTTCCTTGGGATCAGGAACAATCCGGGTCAACTATGCCCTCTGGGACGTGGAGGTCTTCTCATGGTTCCACCTGGATCAACTGAATGGTCTAATGGATAGGTCGTGGAGGACCTGGCATGCATGAATTAAAAAGGGGAAAGGGAGTGATCAAGGAAACAATAGGGGTGAGACACATGGCAAGAAGAAAGGGAGAAGGTGACGGGATAAAATGGTAATGGGGGACACATTATTTATGGGAGGCTGACATGGAAAGGAGTGGGACAGATGTAGGAGGATGAGGAGGGGCCAAAAGGAACGGGCTCTATCACGCGGTCAAGTGGAGAACATATGGCAGGGGAGGAAATGATATAGAAGGTGACACGACATGAAGGGGGCCCCACGTCAATACCACACCATTCCGGACCCCCCCCTATTAAAGGCAGAATGGCAGAGGGGGTCCGGAATCGCTTGAGCGTCGTCGATCTAGGCGCCTCAATCTCGACCATTTGAGAGATGCACACCTAATTCTGAACCCCCCCCCCTGTTAAAGGCAGAAAGGTGAGGGGGCTCCAGAATGAAACCTCAGCCGCAGATCTAGGCGGGTGGATCTCGACCGTCTGAAACTGCCTGCTCATTAAAATGATGCGCCCACCCTCTAAACTTTGGAAAAATGGGTTTTTCGGATTTCTTTCTTTGCCCAAGGGGATGCTTCTTTCAGGAGAGCACCCCCTACATGATTATGTGCTAACAGACCTAAATCTAGAAGAGGAGGTTTCGACAGAGTGTTTCTTAAGAGCCAACCCGAGGAGTTGATAGCCATCTTTTCCTCACAGGACAAGAACATAAATAAAAGACGGATCAATGCTTGTAGCTTACCCGAAAGGCTTCCTTCAGGCTCAATATGCGTCCCTGAAGAGACTTTAGAGGACTCATTCATGAATATCAAAGAAGGGTCATCTTCTGTATAAGCTGGGGGAGTCTTCATAAGTTCAAACTCTTCAATAAAGTCCTTCGGAAATTTCCCCTTACAGTCCCTTCGAAGATGACCTGTAAGGCGACAACGGTTACATCTAAAGGGCATTCCAAGGTAATCCAAAGACTGTGTGATCCTTCGCCCTCTCCACTCTATCTCTATGGTTTCAAACAGACCGTGTGTTAAGGTCCTAACCCGCACATGGGTAGATTAATGTATTCGGATGTAATAAAGGTCAATATTAATAAGACCTTTCAATAAAAGAGAATTAGGCGGATGTAAGAAGACCTAATAGAAGCTTCCGCTTCTAGAAGGATCTGAAGACCTTAATAGAAGCTTCCGCTTCTAGAAGGATCTTCCTTAGATGCTTCTTTTTTAGTATAGATAGAGTCGAGGGTATGAGAACCCTAGCTTGGATATTATTGTAACAGCGCCATTGGTATTGCCCTCAACAGGCTCCCGGAACATTGCTATCCTAATCAAGTGCTACTGTCGCGCTATTTCGGCTGCTATTTCTCGTGATATCATTTCGTACGTGAAGATTATCGGATATTTCACCTGCTATTCCTCATATTTCTGTAGTGCATTTCGCTTCTCTCGTCGCATATTTTATATTCGCATCTTGCAAGTGGTAATGTGAAACTTTGCTTGGCGTAAATTGTGGGTATTTTTTTTCAAAGTAGAGACGTATTCTAGCGTCTCTTGCCACGATTCATTGCTACGCCAAGATAAACCCGCTGGGTTGAGGGATTCATACACGCTAGAAATGCTGCGGTTCTTGCCGACGCTTATACAAATTCAAATCTCCCCGTTATACCCTTCAGTGGTAGCGTGACGACAACACCCGCGGTAACGCAACGTTTTGATTTCCTCAAGCCCTCTCAGATAAAACCTATCTACCACGGATCGTTATGGGCACCGGTGAACGCTGACTGCAGACATCACTTCTTTAGTACCGTATCTTTGGGCAGTACCTACTAAGGGTACTTGGCCTATCCTTAGTTAGGTGCTCCTGTTGGCCAAGTACTACCGTTGGACCTCGCATTTGAGTATCGAGCTATACTGTGGCAAACCCTTTGTCTGTAGAATCCTTCAATACCTAACCTTTGGGGAACATAAACAAGAAATAGGAACAAATTAAACCAATGACGGCTTAACCGTGATTCGTATTCCCGGGTTAAGTAAATAATTTCTCCTCGGTTCGTAATTTGGGATTTCAAGATCGGCAAAGATTTTTCGCATCGCTGCATAAACTCGCAATGTGAAAAAAAAAAAAAACGTAGTATAGAAATTTTTGACCATTATTTGAGACCTTATTCCATTAGATTCGGCCTATTCTCCCTCAAATACCTTTCTCCATATCATTTTTCAAGCAAAAAAAAATTTGACCTCACTTCACACCCTTTCTGGCTTCCACCATTTTCCCATTATTTGAGACCCATCCCATTAGATTCATCTTCGCCTCATCACTTTCCTCCATATCGCTCTTCGCGAAAAATTTCAATCTCGGCCGCGACCCTCTTTCGGGCCTCAAACCGCTATCATGGCCCACACCCGTAACTAAGAACTAGAGTCTCGCTTCAACACCCCGCAACATGAGCTTACTTTGAGACCCAACAAGAAGTGTAACAACCCACCGCTACTATTGCCTCCCGCGGATGCTCTCCATGAATGTATCCGCCCGTGATACCGTAGTCCGCAGTCAATGGCGGAAGTGGGAAATGAACTTGAATTGCCGCTGTAGTACCGCATCTTCCAAACTCAAAATCCCTCTCGATGATGATGTACCTAAAAGACCGGCGGCGAAACCCTTCCCATTCCTTTCAACCACATCACTTTCAGTGGACATACCGCTGGTGGATGTAACTAAATTTGATGGCTCGCACCCCACCGGTTGGGTAACCCAAAAGGAACAATATTTCTCTACAACATTGGCTGTATGACTTGGCCAAATCCTACATGGTGTTCTCCATCTTGATCAAGAACGCTGGCAATGGTGGTAATGGAGAAAAAGCTTCCGGCCAAGGATATATTGCTTGGACCCACTCGTTATCACGAAATTTATGAACGCTTGACAATGAAACCAACCATTTAGGCCGCTTGACAAAATTGAAGCAATCGCACAGTCGAAGACTCGCTAGTCAGATTTGAGCTGCCCGGGTTTTTCTGACGAGGGCATGGACTGGAGCGCCCCTTTTCAAGTGAAAGTGCTTCATCAAGCAGTCTTCAAGGAGGAGGCAGGTTAGGGGCCCATGTCCCCGCTGGTCGACTTCCAATAATTTGGGTGGAGGCTACAAAAGCGCTTTGAAGTACAACAAATTGTTTCCTCTCAAAACCGCCTCTTTTCCCCGCTCTAAACCAAGAACCCCACTACTCTCTCCTCACTCCCTTTAAAGATCCATAAATTGGCTAGGGCCGAAATGGTTGAACGACAACTCAAAGGCCTCTATAACTGTGATGATTAGCCATTTTCCCTACCACAAATGTAAGGAACAAAGTTTTTTATGGCCATCCTTTGAGGATGCTCAAGAAGACGATGATGACACTTCCCTCGTTCCCGAGTCACCAAACTTCAATGTCCCTCCTTCCGACCCTCCCTCCAAGTAGGCTAGAACCCATCATTTCCCTCAATGCCCTCAACGGGCCGCCTAAACTCTCAAGCTAATCGGTTATATCAAGCAATCAAAAGTCATCATCTTGGTTGATAGTGGCAAGACCCACAACTTTATTCATCGCAACATCGCCCAAGAAACCCACTAATATATCCATGTTGTTAATAATTTCAAATCATGATTGGCCAACAATTTATGAAATGTGGAGGGCTACTGGAAATGCCTCCAAATAGGGTGACTACAACCTTCAAATCCTGCCATATGTTTGCTATTGACATGGGAGGGTTCGACATTGTGTTGGGTGCCGAAACCCGTAACTCCCCTGGGTCCCATTCTCGCTGATCTCCGTAACTTAACCATGCACCGGATCCAAGGCAGCCTACTACACACACATACCCTCTAGCGCATCACTGGTTCTCCCGAATCATCGGGCTCTCATCGCATGGAGAGCCTACCAAAAGGTGCCATTCAAAGTCATAGCCCAACTCATGCCATCTGCCACAAAAGATCCCACCCGCGTCTCAAGACCTCCAAGCTCTCTTGACTAAACATCAAACAAGCTTCTCCACTCCCCTGTGGACTCCCTCCTTCCCCTGGTTTCCATGATCATTCCATTCCCTTGTCCCGAGAATCCTTCCCCAACATACTTCATATCGCCACCCTTCGGCTCAAAAGAATGAAATTGAAAAGTATAACCAGAACTCCCCGGACGCCGGGTCATCCGTCCTAGTAACGTCCTTACCTCCTCGATTGTCATGGTACTTTAAAGAAAGAAGGTTCGGGTTAATGTTTCCCCGACTTCCTCGTGTCTCCCTCAAATAAACTCACCATCAAAGATAATTTCCCATCCCTTGGCCATTGATGACCTCCTGGATGAACCCAGTGGTGCCCAATTCTTCACCAAACTTGACCTTCTCCTCTTCTGCTATCACCAGATCCTCGGTATGAAAGAGGGTCGACATTCCTAAGACGCCTTTCTTCAGACTCAAGTGAGGGCTACTCACGCAAGCTTTTTGGTCATGCCCTTTGGGTTGTAACGCCCCCTCCACCTTCGAGATCCTCATGAACCATGTCTTCCTCATTGCCTTCTTCGCCATTATTTTGTCCTGTTTTCTTTGATGATATCCTCATATATAGTAAGACATGGAAGCATTCATCAATTCCATGTGGGATCAAGTTCTCCGCCACTGGCCACACTCTCAAACAATCCAAATGTTCTTTTTGCGTAACCGGGCCAAGTTGAATACTTGGTCATCTCGTAAGTGATGGTGTCATGGACCCGAAATCCATTGCATGTAAGATTACCGCTAATTCTAAGATTCTCAAAAGTTTGCGTGGATTTTGGGCCTCACAGTGTATTACCGCAAGTTCGCCAAGAACTATGGAAATATTGCAGCACCTCTTCCGACTCTCCTTAAGCGGAACTCTTTCTTGACCCTCAAAGCAGCTGCTCAAGCTTTCAAACTTTGAAGATGGCCATGTGCACCACCGTTCGCTCTCCCGACTTCACAAAGATTGTGTTGGAATGCTGCATCCGAAAGGAATTGGCCGCCCCATGCAAGTAGGTCAATCTCTTGGCCTTTACGGCAAAACAACTATTCAAAAGCAACTGGCAAACCTATCTTATGAAAAGAAACAGTTACAATTCGCATGCGCTGAATTCATGGCGCCCTTTATCTCTTGGGGCAACGATTCCAAATTAAGATGCACCATCAAAGCCTCTTCGAACAACGCATTTCCTCCCGTGAGCAACAAAATGGGTCACTAAGATATTTGAATATGATTAAGGAGATCATTTCTACAAGGGCAATGACAATGTAGTGGCGGATGCAATCTCCCGAAAATATGAAGACGGCGATCCCTCTTTCTCTTTTCCTTCATTGTACCGGATTGACTGTAAGCCGCAGTAACTGTGAGCCGGTCGCGAAGACCCCAAAGTTCGGTGATCTACCTCAGCAACTACGTAATAAGCGCAGTTCCCCTGTGGTACTCTTTGGTCGTTGTGGATGAGCTTCGATACAAAGGTCATTGTATTTATGTAAACAATCCAAGCTCAAATCCACCTGCATTCTCGAGTTTCCATGCTACAACCTACGCTGGCACCCGGTTCACCAAACATATGCGATGAAGTTAAACGCCCTTTTTCCGATGTAGGCGAAACGTGACATCCGTAAGTTCGTATCAATGTGAGATTCACAATCCAGCTCCAGGAGAAACAAATAAATCTCCGTGCACACTCCAACCGGGCCCCAATTCCTGATATTTGGAAGTGATGGTACCGCGATTTTATTACAAGCCACCAAATCGTGAATAAATCGCTGATAATGGTGGTGGTGGATCACTTTTCCTGGGTATGCTCATTTGTGCGCTCTTCACCACCCATTTACCTATCCACTCGGTGGCCCAAGTTTTCACATGGGATCGTGTCTTTCAAGCTTCATGGCATGCCAGTTCCTATCATTTCCGGACGACCCAACTTCACACAAGCAATTTGGTAAGAACCGCTTAAGCTATTGGCACACAATTGCATCTCAACAACTTATCATCCCCTTATTACGATGGTCGTAAGTCGCCAACAAGTGTTTGGAAACCTATCCGAGGTGTTTTGCATCAGAAAATGTCACCTGGCTCAATGGTTACCCCTCGGCCAATGGTGGTACAACACTACATATCATACAACACCGTGATGACTCCTTTTGAAGCAAGCATGGACGTATTTCACCGCCGGGCTTCATACTTACCGTAATTCCTCATCCGTACGACCAAACACTTACAACCTGGAGATATCCTTCGTGACTTCAGCAGAATTTGGTCAGCGGCCCGCATCGTATCGAAGCAAAGAAGGTATCGCGTCGCTCTGAACGTCAATTTCAGAAGGGGATCAAGTGTTTCATGGGTTACAACCATATAAGCAACCCCCTCAAGGCCGAAGGTCGTGTTAATTCCCCAAATTTTATGGCCCTTTACACGCTTCTAAAGTGTGGGGATAAGTCGCGATATCATTAGTTCTACCGGGGTTACATCCCTGCCTTTCATGTTTCCCGGGCTGAAGAAGCGTGATTGAACCGTACAACTTCAAACCAACCTTCCAGAGTTAGTCAAGAAGGATCCATACTACAACTGTAAGTAGTTTTGGACCAGAGGAGCTGCCGCCGATCGTGGTGAACCAACAAGGAAGCGTTCGTATTGCTGGAAGATATGACCTTAGATGCTACTGAACAAACTACCATTCTGCAGCAGTTCCTACATCTCAAGCCTTGAGGACAAGGTCGCTTTTATAAAGCATGTTTAAGGTCCTAACCCCGCATTACTGGTAGATTAATGTATTTCGATGTAATAAAGGTCAATATTAATAAGACCTTTCAATAAAAGAGAATTAGGCGGATGTAAGAAGACCTAATAGAGCCTTCTGTAAGGATCTTCCTCTGGATGCTTCTTTTAGTATAAATAGAGTCGAGGGTATGAGAACCCCAGTTTGATATTATTGTAACAGAGCCTATCAGGTTGCCCCCCTCAAGAGGCCTCAGAACATTGCTATCCTAATCAAGTGCTATTTCCTGCCTCATCTATTTCAAGGTCTGTTCAAGTGCTATTTCTGTTGCTATTTCGTATATCATTTCTGTGTATTGTGAAGATTATGCTGGATATTTCACTGTTATTCTGTTATTTCTAGCATTTCGTTTCTGTTCTGCATATTTTATATATCTGGTATCTTGCACCGTGGTAGATGTCAATTTCAACAAGAACCCTCCCCATCTTCCATTGTGAGGAGTTAAGTAACTTGGTATCAAGTGCAATAAAATGCCCCAGTGTATCTCCAATAGACTTTAAGGCCTTCATTCCACAAAAACAATGGGAGGCCTGAAAGAAGCACCCAGAGGTGTCTGAGCTGAAAGTAATATGAATCTGGATTGAAGGCTATTCTTTAGCATTTTAACATAAGGTTGCTTCCCCTGAACACCCAAAGCGAGCTCAAAAGGAGAGTAGCGTCCTCCGGGGTGTTGCACATAATACCCAACCATCCTTTGGTCAAGTAAGTGAGCTCAGGGAAGTAACCCAAGATCAACACCCACTGATGTTTTATCCATTCTTCAAGCGAGCCTTTACTCAAGGGTTTGTAAGATACACGGCCTACTAAAGAACAAAGAGCCATTCTGCAAGTGTCCTCTAACCCCACATCACTTCCTAAAACTAGGCGTTTAGCCTTCTTGTTGGATTTCCACTCCTTACGACAAAATGAGATAGAGTGTCCCTTGGCTTTAGTATCCCTAAATCCCTGAGGAGCAGAAGAAGAGTCTGTAGGTCCAGGCTTAACAATAAAGGAAGGATTTACCCTGATATCTTCTAAGGGAGGTAGATCAGACTCAACAACAGGAGTAAAAGGCCCAGTCCTACTAGAAGGCGTACAAGTGACATCAAAAGAGTGAGAAGGAAAGTTTAAAGAAGAAACTAATCCCAAGGGAGCTTTCCGCAGTTCGTCGACTTTGTCAAAAAGTCCCATATGCCTCCAGTTTTCCTCATCATTTGGATCCATAAGGGTCTTGATCTTATCGTCCAAAATATTAAAGAAACCGTCCATTGGGTCCACCAGACACTTTACATAAACTGTTACTGCAGATACTGACAAGCCTTCAGTCCAAACAGATGACACTAAAATAGAACTCCTGAGATTGAACCTCTACGTTTAAATAAAACGCCTAATGGGGCATGCCCCTCGAGATCAAAGAAGATAGTGGGGCCTCTCTCTGTCCAAAGAAGGATGTTGCAACCCGAGAGACCAACCCACCAAGAAGCAAATCCAGAAAATAGAGGTCTTTCCCTCCCACTCGGGAATAGTGTAGCGAAAAGATAGGGAAGGAACAATTGATGGTCTAAAAAGAAAGTAAGATCGAAATGAAAAGGAGCTTAGTTGACAAGAAAACTTATGTTAGGTCGAAGCTGGTCCAATCCCTACAGCAGTAGCAAAACTAAAGAGAAGGGATGTATAGTAACCAACCATTCAGTCAACAAGCTGAGTGACTAGAGGTACTGCAACTAATTTGAAAAAAATCCCGCCCAGTATCGTTCGGCTCCATCGTTCTAGTACCGTCAACCTAAATTTGAAAGAACACTTAGACTTTGATTTTCCAACTAGGCCTAGATGGTCCATATCGTGTCTTGACTCTGAGGATCTTTTTACTGATTTAGCATGGCCCTTGAGCAAGGATGACACACACAAATCGAGAAATGATCCAGATTTAGCCAAGTCTTGGAATCATTATCTCATCCCATTATGTCATCCCCGCTTCAGTCATTGGTGATTTTGACTAGAGTCTAAAAACAAAAACTCCCTCAAACATTGATATCTTTGAAATTTCATAATAAATGAATTATAGATTATACTAGTATATACATATGATATGCAAATTAGATCTCTAAAAAAAAAATGTAGTATCACAAAGAAAAATGCATAAAAATTGTAGATTATAAAAATAGATAAAAAATAAATACCTAACTACAAAGCATGTAATGTTCTATAAATCTAAATAACTTTAAATCGATGATATAAAACCCAACATATATAGAATATTAAATACTCTATAGCCAAATACTTATTAGACGTAATGAAAATATACCTTAGTGCGCAGATATCTTCGTCATCAAAACAATAACTTACCACCTTAAATCCTTGTGGTATATCACGTAACACTTTATTATGTAATGACAACAATAAGTTGATAGAAGTGATGGCGAAAGATGCACTAAGAGCGATATTGGTACATACATGATCACCACGTTGATCTACAAACATACACAATCACTATGTGCAAAAGTGCTTTTCAAAAGCCATGTTTCATGCGCATGTGTTCGCTAAACTATGAGCATTCCAAAACAGTTCTGCACTCTATTGCTATAAAAATCGATGGATATGATAGTGGTGTAAATATATATTTTTATCTAAAATAATAATAATGGTTGAAATTTATATTTAAATCATATAAAATTTAAATCAATTTTTTTTAATCCAAAGTAATAATAATGATTGATATTTATATTTAAATTATTTTATGATAAATATAAAATATAAATTAAAAAAAATATTTTTTATCTAAAATAATAACAATGATTGAAATTTATATTTAAATCATTTTATGATAAATATAAAATTTAAATAAGAATACCTATTGACAAATTTGTTCATACATGAAAGACACTTATGTACCAACCATAAATTATTTTTTAAATAAAAATACTTAGTTGACAAATTTGCTCATACATAAAAGACATTTTTTATTAATCATAAAAATGTTAAATTAAGAATACCTAGTCACATATTTTTTCACACATCGAGACACCTTTTTATGGAGAGACATTTTTTTATCAATCATAAAAATGTTAAATTAACAATACCTAGTCACATATTTGTACACAAATGAGAAACACCTTTTTATCAATTGTCTTGTCTATTCGAATTGTTGTTGGATGTTGATTTTTTATAACTCTATGTGCGAGAAGATATTCACAATCACAAAATTTATTCTATTAACATTAATTTGTCACTTGTATTCAAAGTTTAGAATCTCTAAAGATATATGTTATCAATTAGGAAGCCTACAAATGGTCTTTCTTTGTATGGAGAAGTCTTACATCATATAAGGATTCTCATAATCCATGACTTAGGACGATTGATAGGAGCTGCATTATGTCATAGTACGATTATATCATAATATGATTAGATGGACAAGTGACCTTTATACATACTATTGTAAAGGTGTTGATATCCTTTTTCATTTGGGTTATACTTTATTTTGAGAAATTTATCAAGAATATTTTGAATCTCTTTTACAATTTTGTTGGTACACATATAAGCAGGGAGATTGGATAGTCTCAATTAGATTGGAGTTGTAGAGATGGGCAATGTTGCACCAAAACTATGGTCTTATTTTAATGATTGGTCTAAGAGGAGGATGTATTAGTTAGGTAATATCCTATCACATTCATTCATATTTAGGGTTTTTAAATGATTTTTAAAGTTATTAAAAGTTTAGTAATATCTTGGTTGGTAATGTAGTATTTTAGTATATATATGGATATTATAGTTATTCAACTGATGTATTTTAATTTATCTATGGATATTATTAGCACCGGAAATAACCTATGTTTAAAATTTTCGGTTTTAATCTAGCATCAAACTCTCGTTTAAATTATTTTTGCATTATATATATATATATATATATATTCTCTAACACTTGAGGAGTTCTAATATACTAAAATTTCTCCAATTGAAGAGGTTCTCGGGTATGTGAATTGTTGTTATTATATTTATCAAAAATATATTGGGTGTTCCACTCTTTGACTCAATTTTCAAGGTATCGACAACAGTAGTTATCATTGTCACATGGAGTGATTTTACAAACTCCAAAACATAAATGAACGGCGAGGGCCAAGTGCCAGTTCGTAGGTGTAATATGGTCCTTCATCCGTTAGCTCGAATTTACATATAAGGAGAATGTGGACCTTCATCTGGCACTTAATACAGAACTCGAAGCGCAGTGAGGCCGTTGGTTAGCATATCCATGAGCCTTCTCTGGCAAATACCGAGAGTGGGTTTTTTGTCTATTAGAACCCTCTTTCTATGAGTCCTATCATGCTTTCGTTTGAGCTGTTGAAATTCGCCCCTATATTAAAGGTCATGGATGCTAATGAATATGTTGTATGTTGTCGTCTCATTGATGAGGGTTAATGATTTTCTGTTTCAGAAGAGTGTCAACCCTTTAAGATTCGACCTCTGAGATGTAATGAAACTCTATATACATGAGGAAACTAAAAACGCTAGANGGGGGGGGGGGATTCAGTGGGAGCGAATGAGGAAGAGATTTGGAGAGAGTTGAAAGTATGTGTTATATTTTGTAGACCTATCTCGATTTCTATGTAAAGGAAATTCAGTTGATAAATAAAGGATTTTGATTGGTTAGTTTATCTTATCTCTATGCTATCAATTTTCTCAATCACTTTCTACTAGATGTGTTCTGTTTATATATGATATATGTGAACAATTTTTTGTGCTGAAGATATTGTGGTAAAGTTTACTGTAATATCTGCCATGAAGTACATTTAATATCATTTTGTATTGCTTGGAAAGGATTTCTGAGTTACTGCAAATTCTTCCTCTAGCTATGTCAAAAGCAAGTTGCATTTGGTTTAACCTACAATTGTGTTTTCCATATTCTTCATTCATAATCATTTGATCTAAGAACTGATCTATGCCTTGCTTAGCTTGATTTGTCTACCCATAGAATGTTAAGTTAGGGTTATTGTATTTAAAGGACTCCATTCCCAATGGCCAACTATTGATTTGCGGTCAACTCACTACCTTATTGCTGATCTTATTACTCTCAAACATTTAAAATACAAACCAAACCATTTTTGAACCTAAGATGTGCTAGTCTTGTCCCTAAGGTAGTCTAGGAACAACTTCTAGCATTAACATTTATGGCACATTTGTCAGGGACGGAGGACGAAGATTCTCTTCCACGGGTTGTACAACAAACACTATGACCAACACTTGATGGTGAACATGAGTTGGTGATAGAAAATACTACATCATTCATCTGGTGGATCCATGTTGAAGGATATCATGGTGATTCCATTGGTTTCAGGTTGAAGGACTCAGTCGTTGATCCAGTTGTTGTATCACTCAAAATGGTAGAATTATTGGTAAATCCTATTTTTCTTGAAGAATATATAAAATTGATAGGTATGATGAGAGACTCTACATATTTCGAATATTTGAAAGAATGGATTGGTACTTTATCTAAAGGAGAATATGGTGAAATTTCTTCTTTAGTCTCATCTTTGGATTTGGACCATTACAAAAAATGTCAATTATTCTATCTAGAGTTACAATGCAAGTACTTTCAGTTTTGTATGAAATCAGAAGATGTATAGGGACAACTTACCTATTTGGATCAACAACAAGAATATAAGTTAGATGGTAGCTACCATGAGAAGCAAAATATATTTTCTTCTTTCACTGAAAAGGAACAACATCCGAATTCTAACATATAGATTCATTTTCCTTTTCTTGGGAGTGATAAGGAAATTCAAGTTCCTCTAGAATTTTCAAACCACCATCTTCATGATTAATTTGTTCAAAAAGATGATTATCTCGATTCAAAATATTCATATTCAGAAGTTTCCAAAAATCCACCAGCTTAGGATGCATGCAAAGAAAATCATGAACAAGGAAATGAGGTATACATTTTCTATCAGAGCATTCTTCCTGGTGATATTTATGATTCAGTGGCACTATGAACAAGGAAATTTTTGTTAGCTCATATTTTGTATCACTATGAGTATTAGTTTCAACTGTATTTTCAATTATATTTTCTTATATCATTATCCATTTTAATATCTCAAGACCAGACAAAAGTCTCACATTCCAAATAGTGGTTTGATTGGTTATATTGGACATATCATATTACTTGATCAAGAAGCTGAGCTAAATAGGATAGTGGAGGATTATGTACATAAATAATCTCACTTCACGAGCTTTTTCTTTTTAGTTAGGATTTTGTTTGCAGTTGAAAACTGCAAACNAGTTTTCAATAATAAGCAAAGTGCTCTCAAGGCATGAACAATTTACAGTTTTCAGGAAAGTTTGGGTTTTCGAAGTATGATGAGAAGGCTTCAGTCAAATCATCATGGGCATCTGTATATTTCATAATTGAAAGAAGATAAAGGCATCTGGTATGCAAGGTTCTTGGAGCCTCGCAGGGAGGACTCCATCCCCCATGGAGCCTATGTTACCACCGGAAATGACTTATGTTTAAAATTTTCGGTTTTGGTCTAGCATCAAACTCCCATTTAAATGCTAAACTATATATTCTAACACTTGAGGAGTTTTAATATGATAAACTTTATCCAATTGAAGAGGTTCTCAGGTATATGAACTGTTGTTATTATATTTATCAAAAATATATTTGGTCTTCCACTCTTTGAATCAATTTTCAAGGTATTGACAACAATAGTTATTATCACCACATGGAGTGATTTTACAAACTCCAAAACAAAAATGAATGTCAAGGGCCAAGTTCCATTTCGTAGGTGTAATCCGGTCATTCATCCAACAACTCAGATTTACATATCAGGCAAATACAGTCCTTCATCCGGCAACTTGAATTTACATATCATGAGAATATGGACCTTGATATGGCACTTAATATGAAATTCATAGTGTAGTGAGGACATTGCTTAGCATATCCGTGGGCCTTCTCTATAAAATATCGAAATTGGCTTTTTTGTCTATTAGAACCCTCTTGCTATGAGTCTTATCCTGCTTTCGTTTGAGTTGTTGAAATTTTCCCCTATCTTCAAGGCTATGTATGTTAATGAAGATGTTGTCTGTTGTTGTCTCATTGATGATGGTTAACGATTTTTGGTTTCAGAAGAGTGTCAACCCTTTCAGTAGTCAACCTCTGAGCTATAATGAAACTCTATATGTATGCGGAAACTA
>SNQJ01S0003366.1:204034-215941 GCA_010110895.2 Picea sitchensis | reverse complement strand
GGGGGGGGATTCAGTCGAAACGACTGAGAGACATATCTGCATAGAGTTGAAAGAATATATAAAATGGATAGGTATGATGAGAGACTCTGCATATTTTGAATATTTGAAAGAATGGATTGATACTTTATCTAAAGGTGAATATGGTGAAATTGCTTCTTTAGTCTCATCTTTGGATTTGGACTATTACAAAAAATGTCAATTATTTTGTCTAGAGTTACAATGCAAGTACTTTCAGTTTTGTATGAAATTAGAAGATGTATAGGGACAACTTACCTATCTAGATTAACAACAGGAAGATAAGTTAGATGGTAGCTACCATGAGAAGAAAAATATTTTTTCTTCATTCACTGAAAAGAAACAACATCCAGATTCTAACATACATATTCATTTTCCTCTTCCTAGGAGTGATAAGGAAATTCAAGTTCCTATAGAATTTTTAAAGCACCATCTTTGTGAATCATTTATTCAAAAAGATGATTATCTTGATTCAAAATATTCATATTCAGAAGTTTGCAAAAATCCACCAGCTTATGATGCATGCAAAGGAAATCATGAACAAGGAAATGAGGTATACATTTTCTATCAGAGTATTCTTCCTCGTGATCTTTATGATCCAGTGGCAGCATACATGGAAATTTTCGTTAGCTTAGATTTTGTATGACTTCTTCACTATGGATATTAGTTTTAGTTGTATTTTCAGTTATATTTTCTTATATCATTATCCATTTTAATATCTCAAGATCAGACACAAGTCTCACATTCCAAACAATGGTTTGATTGGTTATATTGGACATATCATATTACCTGATCAAGAAGCTGAGATGAATTGGATATTGTAGTATTATGTACATAAATGATCTCACTTCACGAGATTTTTCTTTCTAGTTAGGATTTGGTTTGTAGTTTTCAACTTGTTTGTTTTTTAGTTTTCAATAACGAGCAAAGTTCTCTCAAGGCATGGACAATTTATAGTTTGCAGGATAGTTTGGGCTTTCAGAGTATGATGAGCAAGATTCAATCAAAACAACATGGGAATATGTATGTTTCATATTTGAAAGAAGATAAAGGAATCTGGTCTACAAGGTTCTTGGAGCCTCGCAGGGAGGACTCCATCCCCAATGGAGCCTATGTTAGCGTCAGAAATGACCTATGTTTAAAATTTTTGGTTTTGGTCTAGCATCAAACTCCCATTTAAATGATTTTTGCAATATATATATATATATATATATATATATATATATATATATATTCTAACACTTGAAGATTTTTATTATGCTAAAATTTCTCCAATTGAAGAGGTTCTCGGGTATGTGAATTGTTGCTATTATATTTATAAAAATATATTGGGTCTTCCACTCTTTGAATCAATTTTCAAGGTATTGACATCAATAGTTGTTATCACCACATGGAGTGATTTTAAAAAATCCAAAACATAAATGAACACTGAGGGCCAAGTGCCAGTTCATAGGTGTAATCCGTTCCTTCATCCGACAACTCGGATTTACATATCAGGGGAATTTGGTCCTTCATCCGGATTCTCAAATTTACATATTAGGAGAATTTGGACCTTCATCCAGCACTTAATATGGAACTCGGAGGGAATTGAGGCCGTTGGTTCTCATATCTGCGGGCCTTCTATGGAAAATACCGAACATGGGTTTTTTGTCTATTAGAACCCTCTTGCTATGAGTCATCATGCTTTCATTTGAAATGTTGAAATTCACCCCTATATTCAAGGATATGGACATTAATTAAGATGTTGTCTGTTGTCATCTCATTGATGAGGGTTAACAATTTTATGTTTCATAAGAGTGTCGACCCTTTCAATAGTCGACCTCTAAGCTGTAATGAAACTCTATATGTATGAGGCAACTAAAAAAGATAGAGAGGGGGGGGGGATTCAGGCGGAACAAATGAGAGAGAGATATGTAGAGAGTTGAAAGTTTAACCTACAAATGTGTTTTCCATATTATTCATTCATAATCATTTGATCTAAAAACTGATCTATGGCCTTGTTACAATGCAAGTACTCTCAGTATGTATGAAATCAGAAGATGTACAGGGATATCTTACCTATCTGGATCAACAAGAAGAAGATAAGTTAGATGGTAGCTACCATGAGAAGCAAAATATTGTTTCTTCATTCACTGAAAAGGAGCAACTGTTAGGATATTTAGACACTTAGGAGTTAGTTAAGATCTATTTGGTCTAATATTTCGTTAGGTAAAAGTGTGTTTCTTAGTGTGTTTCTTTAGTATGCATTAGTATGCATTTGTAGTTAGGAAATCTGATGGTCACGATATGTTCCCGACATAGAGTGATCTGACGGTTCATACTCTCCTTGATCTTAACGACCATTGATCCGTGGTTTAACACCCGATTGGTCCATGATATCTATTTAAAGAGCATGTAGGGTCATTTTCCGATGATTGATTGTGAGAAAATCTCTTGTAAAATCTCTCTCTAATCTTTTTCTTTGCATTAATAAACTGCTCCAAGTGGTCGCGTTGGCTGGCACCATGGATGTTTCCCCGTAGGGGTTTTACCACATGAAAACATCAGTGTGTTGATCTTTGATCTGGTTATGTGAGTGGTTACTGAAGGTGTTCGTCCTCTGTTGGAATTCATGTGTTGTCGAACATGGTATCATGGACTGTTTGAAGACCCGCTCCTGTTGTAGATCAAGATCGTGAAGTTGAGTTGCCTCATATCCATTTTATGGATTTTTCGTACAATTTTATGCTGAGAGGACTGTTCCATTGCGTCTGGATCACTCATTTCATTCAGGAACACTTTTCGTTTTGCTCGAAAAGGTTTCTGTTTGCCCAATATACAACCATTATAGTTAGATCCGGAGGTATAAATCATGAATACACATTTTTTAAATTTCTGCAAAGTTTTTATTTGATTTTATTTCGGTTTGTATATTTTATTTTTGGGTTGCTACTCTTTTAGATCTATGTATGCTCTTTGCCCTGTGCCCTGTGCGATCTTGGAAAATCAGAAACAGATAGGAAAATGTGCATCCTTTGGGTAAGCTAACCAAGATCTAACCCTTGTTGTGTGAAAATAGTATTTTTTTAGCACACTCTCCAAGTTAGCACACTCTCCAAGGCCATCTTCAACAACAACAACAACAACAACAATCCTCCTTCTGAACATTACAATATGTTTTGCTAGATCATTTGGTTAAAACTTGCCTTATTAAGTAAGAGGTCTTGAGTTCAAGTCTCTCTTTTGTTACCTTTTTGAAAAAGTTCATGCTAAAATTGTAAAGTGTATTTCACTTCAAGTATAAAAGTGAATCACTATAAGTAGCTTTAATATTTTATTTTAGAGTTATTTATTTTGTATGCAACTTTTTTGTTATAAAGTAACTTCATTGTAAAATGATCCCCACTTCTCTTTATAATAGTGGGTCACTTCATAAAGGAACTTACATTATCATGTGGTCAGTTGGTTACCGTTTATGTCTTTTTTTAAAATGGCATAACTCTCACATTGGAAGTCCGTTTTCAGTGCCAGTTTTTTTAAAACCGCATAATTTGTCGAGCTCTTTCCATCCAGATAATCAGTTTTAGTTTTTAATTCCATATCATATAAATATTTAATATGGCTTCTAGAAGTACTATTTTGCTTACCAACAACAACTACTTCCAATGGAAATCTCATATGGAAGATTTATTAAGAAGTAAAGGCTTGTACCGGATTACCTTGGGAAAGGAAAAAACACCCACTGATGCTGATAAGAAAGATAAGTGGGATAATAGGAATGACGAAGCATGTGGACTAATCGAAATTTCCATCTCTCCTAATTTAAGGTACCACCTTCAAGATATTGATGACCCCAAAGAAGCTTGGAACACGATTGAATCTGTGTTTGGTAAACTCATTATTATTCGAGCACAACAGTTAGAAAATCAAATACTGACCTTGAGTCAAAATGATTTTTCTTGCCTTGGAGACTATCTATCTAGGTTTAAAACACTCATAATTTTATGTGAAGAATGTAAGATAAAGATGGAGGAAGAGCGTTGCATCTATCTTATTCTTTCTAAGCTAGATAATTCATATTCTGTGTTTTTATCTACCTTTTATGCCATGAGAGAGGCTCTAGGGGAAGAATCTTATGAAACACCCACTCTTGAGTCCTTTTGTGCTTCTTTTATTCGAGAGGAAGATAATCTTGTATAATTTGGAATTATCAACACTGCAGGTCCCTCCAACAAAGCCTTAGTTTCCCAACAGAAAGATAAACCCAAGTATCCCAAGAAGCAACATCCTCGCTACAACAACGGTGACCAGACAGGGACGATTTGGCATGCACAGT
This sequence comes from Picea sitchensis, assembly GCA_010110895.2. Lineage (NCBI taxonomy): Eukaryota > Viridiplantae > Streptophyta > Pinopsida > Pinales > Pinaceae > Picea > Picea sitchensis. Next base: position 211,611 of record SNQJ01S0003366.1, on the reverse strand, counting down.
GTGGAAGTAAGAAGAGGAGAGGCCAGGTGGACGGATGTGGCATGCATGTTGCACCAGCATAGACCAATGATGAGGTGGCACGAGGTGACGGGAAACAACGACTGTGGAGGTGATAGGGGTGAGACACATGACAGGGGGTAGAAAGGTGATAGGCGAAGGGAAGAAAGATGGTCGGATGTGATTGGTCGAGGGAGAGGACATGTCACTATGACGAGGATGATGTGGAAGGGAGAGGAATAGGTGCCGGAAGTTAAAAGGGGGTGAAAGGGAACGTGATATGCCATGAGGGTGAGTGGAAGAAATATGACAGGAGGCGAGGGAGGCGGTAAGTGGTTTGGAAGTGGTGGGGGTCATCGCAAGGAGGATGCGACACGATAGCAGGGGGGCCCGCATTGGAAATCCACCCATATCGGACCCCCCCCCTTATTAAAAGTCGAAGGGCCAAGGGGGGCCGAAATCGATTGTGCACTGTGGATCTAGGCACCCCAATCCTGACCATTGAGATATGTGTGCCCCATTCCGGAAACCCCCCCCCACCTTATTAAAGGTTGAAGGGCCAAGGGGGTCTAGAATCGATTGTGCGTCATGGATCTAGGAACCCTAATACTGACCATTAAGAGATGCGCGCCCCATTCTAGACCCCCCCCGTTAAAGGTAGAACAACAAGGGGGCTCCGAAATGGAACCTAAGCCGCAGATCTGGGCGCACAGATCTTGGTCGTCTAGATCTGTGTGCTCATTAAAAATAATGCGCCCGCTTCTAAAACCTTGGGATAAATGGATTTTTAGCCCATTTTTTGACCTTCTTCTTGCCGCAGGGGACATTTCTTCCAGGAAAACACCCCATACTTTATTATGTTCTAACAGTTGTATACTTCAATCAAGATTTCATTTTATTACAACGATGTGAATACTATGGAATCAGATAGCTAAACTTCTCTGCGTGCATGGAGGAGGGGGAAAGCACTGTTAGGAGGCCTAGAAATGGAGGAAGAGATGTATAAAGGAAAGAAGAAGAAGGCCATGAACAAAATCATGATGGAGGAAGACTAGATAAAGTAGATAATGAAAACAAGTGGAAAGACACGTAGTGGAGTACCCTACCAATATAATATGGATAACAAGAAGAGAACCATAACTTATAGAGAGGGCTTGGCAAGCAATGAAGAAGAGGTAGAGGATATTCGGGCTATGGAGAATATTGAGGAAATTCTACATGCAACATATGAAAGTAAAATAGGAGGTCTAGGGTCAGGGACAAAGGAAGAACTCCAATCTAGATCATCTTCAGCGTGGAACCTACAACCCCATGTGTGACTAACACACTAGAAAGAACACCAACATTTAGACAACCGAATTTTAGTGGAAAAAGAATAACATGGCACACATACAATCAAGGAGAAACAACTGGAGAAGCTAGTTCAATAAGTAACAATCAAATATCTACACCGCACAAAGGTATTAGTTTAACAAAGTTCAAAATGGCAGGACATGATCCCACGATCATATTACCGGAATTTCAGGGAGAGGCATCAAAGGACCCTGAAAAACACTTATTCATCTATGAGAAGATTTGGGAAGCAAAGCATATCATAGATGAAGATACAAAGCTCACATGCTTAGCTATCACACTAAGAGGCCGTGTACTAGACTGGTACATGAGCCTAGATGTAAACAGTCCACCGGTAGTAACAAAGACTATTGCAGATGTGAAAAAACTACTGATAAACAAATTTCAGAAGCCCATCTCAGAAGACTAGTACATGAATGAAATGATTGAAATCATGTAGAAAAGAGGTGAGTCTGTTTGGGATATTGATCAGAGGTTTAAGTGTCTAAAAGGTAAGTTTAAATATGAAATGACTGACATGAAACATAGGAATTTATTTGTGAACTCACTGTTACCACATTTGAAATACCCATTAAGACAACACAAGTTCCAAACTAAGGCAGAGGCTCTGCACGAAGCCTTACAATTGGAAGAGAACCAATATTAGTAGACAGGTCCAAAAATAGAGGAGTTGAAGTAGGATTTGAAGAATCTAACATTTCAACTTAACCAAAATAAGGGTAAAGAGAAAAGAAAAGTTGTTTGGTGTACCCTATGCAGGACATAAGGACACCATAAGAATGAATGTCCAAATTTCGTGCAGTATACGGAAACATGGGTGCCAAAACCATTTCCAACAAGAGGACCATGGTGTGAGATTTGTAAGGCACATGGACATGATCCATATCATTTTCCAATGATGCAGAAGCATAAGACAGTACACAAAAGTTCATATTGCAATTTTTGCAAGTCAGTGGGTCATGATGATAAGGATTGTAGGACAATGGAGATTATGAGAGAAAAAACTTCATATAATTATAGGTGCAAGAAAAAATGATGACAAGACAAGATGCACCTCAGTTCATCCAAGTACCACCACCATACAATAATGCCCAACAACAGTACAACAATGCACAACCGCAATACAATAATGCGTAACCACAATATAATGCCACACAGTATAACTAAGTACCTTAGTACAATGCACCACGTGGAGATCGAGGTGGATATATAGGTGGAACATGAGGCAGATGAGTATTTGGATGAGACAGAGGACCAATATTGTGCCACAACTGCTAACAACTAGGAAATTATGCAAGGAAATGTCCACTCCCACCATCGGCATGTATGTATTTTTGCGCAACAGATCATGACACAGAAGACTCTCTAACACTCTTGGGGAAGATATAAGAAAAAAGGAACCAGAACAACCAAAATGTTCAATGGATCTCTGTAGAAGCCATGGATTATGGGAGAAGCATAAATATAGTCACTTGAGGAGGAGCCAAGATAGGAACTGACATAGTTAAACAAGGTCTAGCACAACACCAATGGGTGAAGAAGAATATCGAGCCACATAAGAAGTTTGATGCATGAAAAGAAAATGAAAATTTTAAGGAGGCCGTGCATGAGTTTCTCAAGAAAAATGTTTCATCTACATCAGTCGTGTAGTAAACTCAGAACTCACCAATATATGGGATTCCCTCCTCAATGGACCATACCAGTAAGGGACAACCTTTAGAGAAAGTAACTACCATAAAAACATTTATGCAATCATTTGTTAAGCTAGTGAATGACCCATCATTTGTTAAGGTTTTAAAAAATATGCTAGAAATATGTAGCACATAGGTGGAAGGGAAGTTAGAACAAAAAATAGTCAACCATCTCCATACAAGGAGAAGGACAAGTAGAGAATTTAGACTGAATGCCAACATTGGAGATTTCAATATGGGTGATGTTATACTATATTTAGTGTCTGAAGTAAATGTCTTACCTAAGAATACATGGAAGTGTATGAGGGAACCTACCTTAGGATATTTACCTGTCTAGCTGAAAATAGCAAATCAACACAAGGTGTTACCAATTGGAAGGCTTAAAGGTGTGATAATAGATTTGGATGGAGTGTGCACTATGGAAAATTTTGAAGTAATACAGATAGTAGATGGCACAACACCTTACCCAACATTGCTTGGATTGCATTGGACATTTGATAACCAATCTATAATCAAACTGAAGACAATAAAAACGACTTTTGAATCAGGTGAATATAGAGCCATTGCACCATTGGATCCTTTAGAAGGAGAAAGGTTTGTAGAGGCCACTAGTCTGTATCTGGAAGAAATAAACCAACTATACATAACCATTGTGCGAGAAGAGGATTATGTTAACCCAACTGCAGATGGGGTACTCAGTGGGAGAAGAATTACGTCATGTGCTTCTGACTTTGATACAGGTTTGGAAAATTGACAACAACAATTACTTGAAGTTTCCACAAGAAGGTGTGCAAGAATAAGCCGCATAGTAAGATGGGTTGATATAGAGATAAGAGAACCTCCTAGTTTTCATGGGTTAAATGAATTAGAGGATTTTTTGACAATATATGAAGAAGAAATGCTAGAAAATTAGAGGTTATTATCCCTATATATTGCACTCAAGGCCACACCTACAATATGGTGGGGTGCGCAAAAAGAAACAATTCAGGACTGGTATCAGTGTAAACAACTATTGCACATTAGGTTTGGTACAAAACATGGGAGAAGTAAAATGCATAGGTATGATGGACAGGGAACATAAGTGGAGCACTTGGATAAGTGCAAGGAACAATCGAAGATGACACCACCAAAGGAATGGAAGTATCACTTTATCCATACATTGGAAGGAATCCTAGGGCACTGGTATATAGACCAGGAGATGCACAAATGCACTACATAATGGATAGGATTACAATAAATGTTTTTAGTAATATTCTCATTTAACATGAGAACCCCAACATTTATTCAACACTGAAGCTAATACAGGGAATGGTATTTATTAATGAACCAAAAGTTGAAATGATGATAGAATATCAACAATAGAACAAACAAATAGTCAAAGAGTTACTCTCATGCTATCATGTTGAAGAGGAAGCACCAGATGAAGATGATCCACACAACATTCATATTGCTGAGATTAAAGGAGGAAAAGGAGGAGAAAGAACACACAGATAAACTAGAACAAGGATTAACAACAGTATATGATTGCATCCTAGACAGTGCACAAACAGTTGAGAGGAATGCAAAGGAGAAGATCAACATGATCTCACAAACAATTGAAATATATAAGAAGGAAATTAAGGAGCTCAAAGAAAGGATCAATCCTACAACTCCTCCGGAGGTCTGAGAAAAAAGAGAACAAAAATATGTAGTCCAAATAGCTGATATGGAGAAAGAAACAAGGGAAGTATAAGAGTTGCTTGATAGAACCGCACATATATGGACTATTCTAGAAGAATATGAATAGGTCCAATAGTGAGACCAACAAGAGGAGAGAATCAACATTTCCATACAAGAGATAAAGAAACAAAAAAAAAGGGGCATCACCGAGTGCTTGAAGGGAACTCAAGAAATGAATACTCTGAAAACATAGTTGAAAACAACGCAAACAAAGAAGAAAGAAAGACAGCTTGAATTGGAACCCCTCCAATAACAAGAAACACATATGATTGCACAGTTGGAGGAATAGAAGAAAAGTATGGCACATGCAAAGACAAAGGGCACAACATTAATGTAGGAGGAGATAATAGCGTAGTTAGTCGAGGTGCTAATAGGAAAAGCTGCGCATATGAGGGGAAAATGAAAGGAACTAGTAGAAACTTTCCACAGTTTGTATAGGGAAGTACAAGGAGAACACACTACCTGAGTGGTTCAGGGTGAGCCACATGTCAGTGTTGGGGGCATGTTGGATGTAGGACTATTTTGAGAAGGAAGTATATTTTGGGTGCATGCCTATTTTTGGAGAAAAGATCTATTTTGGGAAAGACATAATTTTGGAAATGAAGACCTAATTTTGGAGCGCGCACAACAGATGGAAAGAAAGAAGCATGCAGAAAAAGAAGGAAAAGTAACATGCAAGAGGAAAACCAACATGGCACGCAGGAAGACAATCCCAACCATAATAGGGTTAAGGTTTTTGATAAGGATTGTATTGACTATAAGCTTGTAAAATAGTATAAATAAGAACCTAGGAGGTCTAGGTTAGGGATTGGTTAAGTGGTTGAAGATTGTGGATTAATTGGTGTTGAAGTAGTTGATCGTGGTCGATAGTTGGTGCACTCTATAAGACTTTCAATTGTAATAAGGTTGTATAAGAGTCAAATAAGAAATATTTTGAGGGTTATATCATAGGTTGAGGAGCCTGATGTGATCTAGTCCACCTCACAAAGGTTCCTTAACCTCATCATGATTGTATGATTGAAGATGTAATGTGTGCAATGCCATATTTTGCAGCAGATTAAATAAAAGAGTAGAGAAGCCAAATCTTTGTGGATGTATCCATAGGAGGGGGTGAACCACGGTAAAAATTGTGTTCTATATGATGTTCCTTGAATGTTTACTTTCTGCCAATGGTTAGATTATGAATGAATGATTAACTAGATGTATTAGCATGCATGCATAAGGATAAAGATGAATGAATCTTAGAAATAATTGAACCAATAACAAGTTTGATGCATAAAGAAAGAAATAATACACTCCCAGATCCCCACGCATTCCTAGATTTCTAGCACTTGAGCATTACAATCACCCATAGAGATATCTTGGTTGATACTACATTGTGCACCCTATTAAGAGACTGGTGAGACTGCGATGTGCAACAGGAGGGCCAATAGTTTTAGAGGGTTTTATTGGAAACATGTTGAGATCCGAACCCTGGTCAAACGAATAAGAAGTAAGAAGTTAGAGATCTAAACCAATAGTAGCTAAAGACACATTTCCCATAAACCTTCATTATATCGAGCATGACATAAGTTATCATGAAGCATCGTGCATAAATCATTCCTACTGGCGATGGTACTACAAATGTGGGTAGCTTCATTTTCATTAAGTTCTACACACATTGATGTGGCTTTGATCCTTCCATGTTAGACATTTTCCCACCATTGAGCTGCTAGCCCCTAGAGATGATTGGATACTAATGTAATGTTATCATGCTTCAGTAGCCCAACTTTATATTTAAAATGCACAGAGAAATCTATAATCAAAGTTTCCACCTATTCACCATCAAATGAACTTAATAACTGGGGAGGAGTCACTTTAGGATCCAATTTTAGGCCAGAGAAAGGTGATGATGTGGGATTGCAAACTTTAATATTTTTTATTTTCTTAACCAATCCAATGATCACTTGATTTTATTACTGAAACACTTTTTATGTTGTAAATCTCATTGTTTTTGTTGTAACAAATGTACTTGTATATTTGCAAGTGATATGTCTTCACCTTGAGAGGAATAGGGACATGTTAGGTGCAATACTTAGACAAATTGTTTTTCTGAATTCACTACTACCATGTGTCAATGCATGACTTACTATCTACCTAAGGGAGTTGGTCCCAACTATATCTTGGCTAATGATGTTGGAGATAAAGGGTGTTGTTTCTATGACTTCCCGTGGCTACAAAATAAATGAATACAACCTATAATACTAGTATATAGAGAATATAATGTAAAAGTGAACATAATATTATTTAAATGTCAAAAAGGTGTCTTTTACATGAGATCATCTCCTTCTTTTTTCCCAAAGAAAGCCTTGTGGAAAACCCACTGAATTATTCTCTATGATCCATGGATGGTAAGCAGGGTAAACCATAGCCCCAAGGAGAATGATATTTGAACCCATGACCTCCCCAATTTCGGGGGAGAGTACGCACATATGGAATCAAGACCAATTGAGCTTACCCTTGGGGATGAAATCATCTTCTTCTTATAAACAAGGTGGATAAAAAATAGGGATAGTTAAGTTTGACCATGTCTCCCTTTCTATTTAATATATTATAACCAACTACTTAATGGATAATCACCAACAACATTTCATTATTATTTTCCACTTTTTCAATTTATGTACCATAATAAGATCTATCTAACCTCATATATAGAGGGGTAAAAATAAATAGAGTGAGAAACCTCTTAGTACTTACAATTTGATGGATTAAGATGGATCTCTCTCTCTCTCTCTTTCTCTCTCCACACACACACACACACACACACACACACACACA
>SNQJ01S0003366.1:180531-193295 GCA_010110895.2 Picea sitchensis | reverse complement strand
TAACTATTGATTATTTCTCATATATTGTGCATGGTGTATTGTGGTGTATTGGTGTAACTCTTATACTATTGTTCATTGCTCATTGGATATAGTTGAATGGTTTAAGTATAAGTTGAAAAAGGTTTTATATTGTACTTGATACTGATTCAACCCCCTCTCAGTATCAACAACTTATCCATGGGTGCTGTAATCTGGGCATATCCCTTAATCAACTTCCTGTAATATCTTGTGCGTCCCAGCGTAGTGCGCAGCTGTTTGATCGAGGTAGGAGGGTGTATATCAACGATAATGGAAATTTTAGATGGATCGACCAACAATCCCTGCTTGCATACAATACGTCCTATCAAAACTCCAACTGGTGAGAAGAAGATACACTTCTTCAGGTTCAAGTCAATTTGACACTGCATACATTTGTCCAACATTAGCCTTAGACATTCATTATGATTCTTTAATAAACTAAATATAGTCCAATCATCAAAATATTCTTCTAGAAATTTAGGAAAGAACTCCTTGAATTCTTTGACCACTACCCTTGAAAAGATGGTTGGGGCATTCTTCAATCCAAATGGAATTACTGTATACTGATAGGAACCCCATTCTGTTGCAAATGTGGTATTGTGGCAATATTCCTTGGCAATCCGGATATGATGGTATACTAAAAATCCATCTGTAAAAGAATATACTTCCTGGCCTCCCACATTATCTAACACTTCGTCAGTGAATAGTGTAGGGAAAGGGTCATGCAAACATGAATCATTCATCTTCCTGAGATCTACACATATCCTGATCTCTCCTGTCTTTTTGTCCTATACCACCATAGGGTTGATCCACTCTGATTCTTCTATAGGTTCTATAATCCCAGCTTCCAACATTCTGTCGATCTTAATCTTCACTTTCTCCTTATATTTAGGGTTCAATATGTAGGGTCTCTGTTTGACTGGTTTTTCATATGGTTTCAAAGGTACACTCATCTCTCCCATAGGCCCTTTAATTCCCTTCATATCAGTGAACTTGGTTGGAAATGAATCCTGATATTCATGCAGTAATTCTGTAATCTTGTCGATGGTAGAAGCATCCCAATAATCTCCAACATTAGCAAGCTTCGGTGTCTGTTCTATTCCAATATTGACCTTATTAATCTTGGTTGGTTGTCTAATGAATGATAACTCGATTCCTGGTCCTTCCACATCTCTCTGGCCTTTTTTTTATTCGATGTTCACCTTCCTTGGATCATCTTCTTCATCAGCATTGATGTTGTAACAACCTTGTAGTTTCTGGAGAGGCACAGTCCATTCATCCTCTTCTTGTTCCAAAGGAAGGCTAGATGCCTCCTTGAATAATTTCTGTCTCACAATCTGTAATGCTTGATCTACTGAAGGATATTTACTTTCAAATAAGAAGGTGGTTATAAAATTCTGAGTCATACCTTTCCAATCTGTAGTGATGAGGCACATCTCTGCTTGAAGGTACCAGTTGATAGGTGTCGTGTCCATTGTGTTAATGAATTTGTGTACCCACTGTTCTTGAGGAATGTTTCTCCATTCCTTCTTGCAGCTTCACACATGGTCCTTTGGGCAACTTCAACCTATGTACCGAAATTCACAGCCTTTTACTTGTGCTGAGAACCGGGCTGTCATCAAGGTATGACATTGTATCCAGTCTGTAATATTTATTTTGTGTGTCCCCCACCATATTGTTGGGGTTTATTTTAGGGCCTCATCCATCGCCAAAAATCCTTGTTGCATTGGTACACTTTCTTCAAAGTCTGACAAGAAGGTTTGTAAAGGATTCAGAACATCAAATGTGGGTAAGTTACTTACTGTTGTGCTGATCCAACAAACTTCTCTGGTTAATCTAGCACATATTCTTGTATATACCTCATACATTTTATTTTGCCAGTTCTCTGGTGCTTCTTCTGAGTCTGATGAACATGCGTTGTCACTTTTCTAGCTTAGTTTTCCATCGACCGTAGGATTAATGTAATCATGTTGTCTAGCTGTTAATTTGTATATGTTTTCTAGTTCATATGCATGGTCTTCCTCTCTGATGGGTTTTGTGTATCGCTGACCTTCATCTGGATCTAAAGGAATAATGACCCTAAGGCCATCTCTTTCAAATGTCATTCATATTTTATTTAAATCAATGATAGTGGAATTATTGAAATCCCAATCAATTCCTAATAACACAGGGTAAGGGAAACTGTCATCAACTATCTTAATTACCTAAAAATCTGCAAATGTTCTTACTCCATTGATGTCCATAGGGACATGTTCTAGTATACCAAAGGGGATTACAGCCTGTTGATTAGCCATCTTGAGCCTGATAGGGGAATATATTAGCTTAGATTTTCCCATCAGTGCCCAATTTTTCTTCATCATGACATTGACCTCCAACCCTAAGTCGAGGACCACATAGTCTATATCATATTATCCTATTTGAGCATTCAAGTGTAATTTCTTATTTTTCCTTCTCTTTTTAGCGATTTGGTGTACTTCCCTATTGAGTAAGGGGTTAGTATTTCCTAGTTCATACTGTCTGATTAAATTTTTTAGCTCTTGGACAGTGCCCTCATCTTGAGTCAACTTAATGCAAGTATATAGAAATTCCATGAGCTTGCTTACCTCTTTTCCTTCTCTTGGAAAATAAGACTGATCATGCATGAGGCATTCCATATTCTCTTACTTATGGTCATGTCTTTTATGAATAACCTTGGTCGCCTTTGAACTCTTTTATTACCTCCTCAAATGTTTGTCTTTCCCTCTTTGCATCAAAAGTTAGGGTCTTCTTTGCAGCTTTCCTGATTCCTGAATCTTCTGTAGTCTTCCCTTGGGTCATTTTGTCATCTCTTGTAACACCACCTCCTCTAGTAATAACAATGACTCTAGGGTCTTCTCTGTGAGGTTTATCATATATCAGTTGCACTTGCAGGTTTTTCTAAGGTCCTTGTTTCTCTTGAAGTTTAGTTAGCAATGATGGACATTCTTCAATAACATGCTCGAAGGAGTTGCAATAGCTGCAAGTAGTGCAAGGGTTCTGATAGTCCCTTGCCAAGTGTCCTGGATTTTCACAATTATAACATATGATCTGCCCTTGGCCTCGACCCATACCTCATCCTCTTCCTCATCCTTTGAATCCACCACGAGGATTGAAGTTTCCTCTCCCAGGGGAGTTGTACTGCATATTGTTTCCTTCTTGATGTACTTTGCCTTGAATTTTGTATATAAATATTGACCTTTCATGCATGAGATCATAAGCCCTACAATCCATATAATGATGTCCCATGGACTTATAGAATGTCCAATACAAAGTTTTGGGTGTCTGAGCATATTTTTTCATGTAATAACACTCACTAGGGCAATGTCTATTTCGACATACTTCGCACCAGGGTAAAGTGACTTGCTTCAAAGGGATTGAAGCTCCATAGGCCAAGTATTCATGGAATATGGGACATTTTTCCTTGTCATGGCCTTCTTATATGCATCTGACACACCATATGTCTTCTCTTTTATATTTTCCCTTGTCTTTCTTCATATCTTCGACCTGTAGAGACAAACTAGTTAGCTGGCTCAAGATCTGACTCACACCTGAGTTAGATTCTCCCATAGGGGTTGATTCTAACTTCATGGAGATATCTAGTGCCTCAGCCTACAAAGAAATATTATGTTGCATCAAAGGGAATCTGATGTGTGGTAACAAGCGATCAATGAACCACTCTTTGTTTTGCTCATCTGGGATCTGAAAAGTCAATCGACTTGTTAAGGTCTTGAATCTTTTGTCGAATTCCCAGATAGGTTCGTGTATCTTTTGCTTGATCTCTTTAATCTCTGCAATACATTGTGAATTTAACTTGGGTTTATTGAACTCGACAATCAACACATTCTTGATCTCATTCAATTACTTATGCTGTGTAAGTCCTTGGACAAGCTTCATGTACCAGTTTAGTGCGTGATCGTGAAGGGTAGTACTAAACTGGGTTCTTTTAACAGCTTCGTTGGTGATATTTTTAATATTACATACAGATTCACACAGAAAATAGTGCTGATCAGGATCTTCAGATCCATATCTCCTAAAGATAGGGAGTCTCATCTCATTTTCCATAGATATTCCTAGGTTTTCTGTCTGAGTATATGGTGGACTGCTAGTAATAGTACTCTGAAGAGTTTGGTAACTCTGATTACTCTGATTTCTTAATTTTTATTAACCAACATGAGTATTAATAGTACTTACTTCAATAATCTGTGTAGTTTATGAGGTTTCGAGCTTTTTCCGGTGAAGTTCTTCATCTTCCTCTTCCTCTGCCCTAGCAGGCTCTAAATACTCTTTGTCCGTCAAATCTTCCATTTCTCCACTGTAGAAACCCGCATCTCCGTATTTACTCTTGAGCAGGTTCCCAATATGAAATTCTTTGAACACTCTCCCACTGCCCGTATGTCTAGCCTCTGTGTCACTATCACTGTCCAAATTCCTGAACATTAGCCTTTTCAAATATAACCAATCTATTGTATCTTCAAGATGTTCTTCTCATGCAATAGCATCTTGATTCTCAACTTCAGAAAGTTTAAAAAATTTCCTCTGGGTCCCTTGAAGAAATATCTCTCAGCTTGGCTATATGACTCCACTCTGTCAACAACAAACTCGGTCATGTAGCCTCCAATGGTGCTATCAAACTAGTGATCTTCTGCTCTTGACATGGCATTGTCAACTCTCTTGACCTTCTTGATTAACGCCATCGTCAAAACTATAGGAGGTCTAGATCTATCCTCAAATTGGGCATCTTCCAACCTGGATAACCACTCATATAGTTCCTAATGGATTCCTCCAAATAATTTCTCGTTTATATCAATAAAAATATGTCTCTCCAACCAATCCTCTCTACTAAGATTAGGGTTCTTGTTTTCGGCTTCAATGAAGTCCTTTTCCTAATCCTCTATCCACTTTTGAATCTTTGTCTTCGATGGAAACCACCTTGACATTCCCTCAAGAAGATTCTTGTCCCGACAATAGAACCATTTGTTGGCACAAGGGAAGACCCAGGGTTCAGCTCTAAGAGTGCACCAACAAGCCCTAACTATTGGCCCTTTCAGCTACATCTGTGAAGTAGATGCAGTCTCACCCAAAGAAGCTATGGGGGGGTTGCAGGACAAAGATTTCTACAACCAAGGGAAATTTCAAGTGGATCTAATACTAGGATAGTACAACATGCATATATTACTTATCAACTTAGATCTACTTCGCACAACTATAGATCTGATCTAACACATCAATGAAATAACAATATGTCAATGACAAGAATAGAGAATCAATCACACATAACACAAAAGATACGTGGTTCACCCTCTCGCTAGGGATACATCCATAGAATTGTGCTTTATAATATATTAGGATGGAGCATATAGTCCCAATCTACGCTCTTAGCCATTATATATTCTCTCTTCTTCTCTCTATCTCTTCCCTTCTTACACACATAGCTGCAGGACTTGATCTTCACACCCAGTTGAAGATTTTACAATATAGAAGGCCCTCTTACTCAGCTCTCCTCTCTCTCACAACAATAATCTCTCAGGTCAAAACAATACAACTAGATCACATGAACTCAAACCAACCCTCTTCCCTCATATAGGTTCTTATTTATACATTACAATCACTCACCGACATCCTTAGGTTGAAACCTAGGTGTCAAAACCCTAGATACCAAAACCCTAGGTTTCTAAAACCCTAGGTCAACTTGACCCACGTTTTCAGGGCTTCGCCAACCTGTCTTTCCTTCCTTCTCGCGCGGTGCTCCAAAGCTTCTAACGATGGATTTTTTTGCTGGATGAGTTTTCCATGGTCCTTCTTCCTTGCTGACCTATCATCCTTGGTATCCTCATCCAACGAATTGGTTTCTTAGAATTTTCTCCGTCTTTTCTGCTCTTTTTCTCACTTCGACCCAGTAACAATCATTGTGTCTTTTGCGAAGTTCTCATTTTTCCTTTTCTTCCTTGATCTTTTCTTGCTTCCATAACCAAGGGCCAACAGCCCCCCAACACTCACCTGTGACTCATCCCAAGGCACTTTGGATCTGATTCTTATGTTTTACTTCGACTTCAGGCTGCACAGTGCAGCCTCTTGTTTCTGTTCTATGTCTCCTCTCCTTCCTTGTGAAAACTGTCTTTTCTGTGTTTGGTACCTAGTTTCAACTGCACCTGGTACCTAGACCCGTTTTCTTATTCTTTTACTTAGAGATGCAAGGAAGCTGGTTTTCATAGTACAACTTCAACCGAATCCCATTCACTAATCCTTCCTTCCATTCTCCGTTCAAAGTTTTCAATTCTGCAGCTCCTCCTTCAGTAACATAAGCGATCTCATATGGCTTGAGCCAATGCATTTTGAACTTCCTAGGATGCTTCATGAACTTACTATCATATACCAACACTAGATCACCTTACTTGAATGCCTTCCTCTTGATGTGCTTGTCATGATAAGCCTTCTCTCTTTCCTTTTGTACTTGCTGATGGAATCTTGCAATAAATATGTCTTATTCGAGTTCAACCAACTGCGCGAGCCTCTCTTGAACAATGCCAATGCCATCCATATATGTAAAGGAAACAATTCTTAAGCCTGACACCAGGTATTCCATTGGAACAACAACTTCGAGACCATAAACCAAGTTGAAAGGGTTCTGCATTGTTAATTTTTTACAAGTGGTTCTATAGGCCCAAAGTATGACTGGTACTCTTAAATACCAGTCATCCCTGTTCACATTGCAGATATTCATCAACATTGTTTTCAAGATCTTGTTGAATGCTTCCACTGTCCCATTATCTTGTGGATGGTAAGGTGTGCTCTTCTGATGATGGACTGCAAATTCCTCAGTCAAGACTTCAACAATATTATTTATGAAATGTGATCCTTGATCACTCATAAGGATTGTTGGGCATCCAAACATGGTTATGATGTCATCAAATATGAAGCACGAAGATGTAGTTGCACTAAATTCCTTGATTTCTCTTGATTCAGCCCATCTGTTCAAGTATTCTGTTGGTGTAATTATGTATCTTTCTCCTGTGCACTTTCTTGGTGGGTTTATAGGTCCCACGAAGTCAATGGCCCATTTCTCAAATGCTTGTAGGGTCAGCTATGGTGCTAGTGGAATTTCATATCTTGTGGAGGGTTTCCCAACTCTTTGGCAGACATCGTAGGCTCTATAATAGTCTTTAGCATCTCTATGTAAGGTAGGCCACCAAAGGATGACTCTAAGCACCTTCTGCGTAGTTTCTTTCCCTGCATAATTTCCTCCTGCGATGCCTTCATGAGCTTCCATGAAGATCATCATTCGTTCTACCTCCATAACACATCTTCTCAATATCTCATTAGGTCCCATCTTGTATAGTTGTCCAGCTATAAGTGAAAAGACAACATCACACACTACTAGCTGTTTCTTCTCGGGAATTGTGTACTAGCTAGGGGCCATTTCTGTTAATAGGAACTAGACTATCTCTGTGAAGTGGTCATCAATATTTCTAATGGCTAGTAACTGTGCATCCAACTATGTATCCTCCAAACTATTTATCTCTTCTCCATGTTCCAACCTCGACAAGTGGTTAGGATCTTTGTTCATTCTTCCTGGTTTTACTATAATCTCAAAATCATATTCATGAAAGAGAAGAAGCCATCTACATATTATTCCCCCCAACATTGGTTTGTTGAATAGGTATTTGAGCGCAAAGTGATTAGTAAACATTTTAAAGTGCCCTCCCAACAAGTAGTGGCAACATTTCTATAGCATGTACTCCATGGATAACCCTTCTCTCTCAGTGGTGGTGTAGTTGACCTCAGCTGTTGATAGCTTCTTACTAGAAAAAGATAATGGATGGTCAATATATCCTTCACCAGGTTGTGCTAACACAACTCCTAATACAATGGAAGATGCATCGACATGTACGTGAAATTCCTTGCTCCAATCTGGAAAGACTAGAATGGGTGCAGTAACCATTTTCTGTTTCAGTGTGTCGAAGATTTGCTGGCATTCATCTGTCCAACTGAACTGACAATCTTTCTTCAAAAAATTCTCCATTGGTGTTGTAATCTGGTCATATCCCTTAATCAACTTCCTGTAATATCCTCTGTGTCCCAGAGCAGTGCACAGCTATTTGATATTTCATCCATCCTCCCTTGCTTCAAATGAAATCCATTGAACATTCTAATTGTTCTGGTTCCTTTTTTCCTGGATATTTACTAATAGTGTTGGGCATTCCTCTGTCTTGTGATCCGATGCATGACAGTACATACAAGTTGTTGGCAGCAATGGGAATTCCCTTGCATAATGTCCTAGATGCTGACAATTGTGACATGTGACTGGTCCTTGTCCATGTCCGAAGTCTCCTTTGGATCGTCCTCCTCCTCAATAGCTTGCTCTATCCCCTCTCGGCATGTTATATGGTGGTGCCTGGTTGTACTGCACGGTATTATACTGGGGTTGCACCGGGTTGTACTGTGGTTGCGTATTGTTGTATGGTTGTTGCGCAGTGTTGTACTGCTGCTATGCAGTATTGTGTGGAGCTAGGGCTTGATTGAACTGTGGCACTACTTGCCTATTCATCATTTTGGTCTGTACCCTGTAGGCATCCGATGTTCTCTCTTGCATCAACTCCATAGTTATTCAATCTTTGTTGTTGTGACCTACGAACTTACAAAATGTGCAATAAGAATTCTTGGGAACTGTTTGGTACTTCTGCATCATCGTGCAGTGGTAAGGGTCGTGAACCGGTTTCTTGCATATTTCGCACCATAGTCCTCCTTGTGGGAGTGGGTTTGGCATGCTTATTGCCATATACTATGTGAATGTTGGACATTCATTCTTGTGGTGTCCTTTTATCCTACATGTGGTGCACCAAACAACTTCTCGTTTTTCCTTATTCTTATTCTGATTCAACTGAAATATGAGTTTCTTCAAATCCTCCTTCAATTCTTCAATGGTCAGGTCCATCTGTTGGTACTAGTTCTCTTCCAGCTCTAAGATTGCTTGTAGCACCTCAGCCTACGTATGAAACTTCTGTTGTCGTAAGGGGTATTTTAAATGTGGGAGTAGTGAGTTGAAAAACAAATGTCGGTGTTGCATCTCGGTCATAAGGTATTTTAACTTTACCTTTAATCACTTAAATATTTGGTCAATCTCCCATACAGACTCTCCTGGCTTCTATCGAATCTCAATCATTTCATTCATGTAATGGTCCTTTGAGCTCGGCTTCTGGAACTCATTGATTAGTAGCTTCTTGATATCTTCTAGTGTCCTCGTCGTTCCAGGAGCATTATTTGTGTCTAGACTCATGTACCATTATAGTGCGTGGTCTCTTAGCATGATTTCTAGCTGTGCAAGTTTGGTATCTTCATCCATGATCTATTTTTCCTCCCAGATATTAGAACAAATGAACAAATGCTTCTCCGGGTCTTTTGTTGCTTCTCCTTAGAATTCTAGTAATCTGATCATGGGGTCATGTCCTACCATTCTAAAGACTGAATTGCTACCTCCACCATGTGGTGTAGGTACTTGACTCGTACTGCATGAACTAGCTCCTTAGGTTGTTTCTCCTGTGGTAGATGTGCTTCTCGTTATCGAACTTCCTCCGAACTTCGGTTGTATAAACGGTGATGTTCTCTTTGGTGTATGAGTCGCACATGGGTTTATGGGTTCCACACTAACATTAATATGGAAAGGGTGGTTATCTTCTCCTCCTTTTCTTAGGCCTCGTGTTTTCCACTCATAGGTTGCGCACGGTATTTCCTCAATCTTCTCCACAACCCGAAAATCCTCTACCTCTTCTTCATCAATTTCCAAGCCCTCCCTCGTGACTACGACTCTTTTCTTGGTATTCACCTTATTATTATTGGTAGGGTAATCTACTACGTGTCATTCCAGGTCATGCCAAGATCCACTTAAGTTGGTCTTCATTCATCAATATCGGGTCCAAGAATTCCTCCTCCTTCTTGTCTTTATCCTCTCCTTCATCCATTTATCCTTCCCTCTGTCAGTGCTTTCCCCCTTCCCCCATGCACGTAGGGAAGTTTAGCTGTCTTCTTCCATTGTCATTACACATTTGTTATATAGCAATATTTTAATCGAAGTATACAATGATCGAATGTACCTTCTGTGAGGTCAATGTAGAAATTCCTTCTCTATTGCGCTGTATGACTTCACTGTGTCAACTGCAAATTCTATGATGAAACCTACCACAATACTATCAAGCCAAAAGTCGATTGCACAGGTGAATTTGTTGTTCACATGTTGTAACTAGTCAATCTATATTGGGGTCCAGTCTAGCCGTCGAATCCAGTTCGTTGCGTGGTTATCTTTCAACCTTAGTATCCACTCCTGCAATAGGTGAGGAAAATCATAGAAAAAGACTTCGTGTAAATATGTAAACACGTATCTATCCAGATATTTGCGAGGCGTCAGGCTAGGGTTTCTATTATCTTTCTGGGCAAACTCTAGCTCTTTAGTTCTTAACCAGCCTTCAATTTCTTCTTTCATGGGGTTCCATGGTCACAACATTCCCTTCTAGTGACTCAACATAATTCTAGTTTCACTCATTTTTGTCAACGTGTGTTCTATCCCATTTACTCAGTCCTTTCTTATTCCTCTTAAAATGGCAACAAAACCATTTGTTGGTTCCTTAACCTACCCGAAATTTTTTTTCTACTGACCGGGGTTCGTATCTTTTAGGGTACCAACAAAGCCTAAAACTATCGGCCCTTCTGGTGAACTAGAAGGCAACACAACACACAGAATGCACTGTGCAGTCTCACCCGAGATAACTTTTATGGGTGGTTGTAAGACTCAAGTGTTTACAACTTAGGATTAAGTAGGAGATAGAGGGTTTGCATTCTAAGCCACTATTTATTAATTGTATTACAAATTTTTATTATCTGACCTTCAGAATTCAATCAGTGTAACAGAAATGAACTAGACAGAATAATAACTCATTCATTCATTGCATTTAACATTTAAATAACAAAAGTAAACAGAGGTACACATGCATTCATCACATCACACAAATATTACCATGGTTCACCCCCTCCTAGGGATACGTCCATAAACATTTGGATCTTGTCTCTCTTATTATGATAGTTCTGCAGTTCTCGCGCCTCACACTTACAATTCTTCTTAGATCGGAAAGATCCCTATGAAGCGAACAAGATCACACCAAGCTCCTCAACTTGCAATATGATCCTTGAGATCTACCTCCTTCTTATCTCTCTCATTACAAGTAATCTCTTATCAAAGTATTACCTAAAATGGAAGCTCAACCTTCACAACATCTCCGAACTTCTGAATCTCTGAACTCTTGAACTCTTGAACCAACCTCTCTTTGATACCTTCTTKCCTATATTTATATCTATCGGGCTCTTCAGCCATTTCCATAAAAAAACTCTTACCAAAAAACCTAACTCTTATGTCGTTAGGTGTTCCTTCTTTGCATGTGTTCGTTGCTTCCTTCTAGCTTTCACCTCCTTCTTGCATCAGTGCATGCTGTGCTTCTTGCTAGTTGTCGCTTTCCTCCCACACGCTTTATTTCCCATGTTTTCTCTTCCAGTTGTCATTCTTCTTAGTGCACACCTTTCCCATTTCGACCTGCTACCAACAATAGGTTGTCTACATTTTGAATTTATATTTCATGGCAGTTGGACAGGGCAGGGAAAGGGAGTTGTAGCCTCCTTTCAATTGGTGTTGGCGAATCAGGGAGTTGGAGATTCCTTCAAGTTGGACCCTGAGAATTAGGTGGTTGTAGCCACCTTCTGGTTGTAGACGAAGAACCCAGGGGGTTATAGCCTCCTTCTGGATGGAGCTAGAGAATTAGGGAGTTGGAGTTTCCTTCAGGTTAGAGCTTGAGAAACTAGGGGGTTGGAGTCTCCTTCTAGTTGGATTTAGAGAATTGGAATTTGGTGCTTCCTTGAATGTAATTCTTTGACATATAAGAAACACATTGCGTGGTTTTCTCCCACATTGGATTTCCATGTAAATATTGGTGTATTGTGTATTGTGTGGATGTGTTTATTATTGTTTATTATGTACTTATGGATGTTAATGTTTATGATACAATAATATATTGATGATAAACTTATGAACATGGTTTAATAAGTTAAAGGAATATAAACTGTGGTTAAGAGTGGTATAAATTGTTCATTACTAATTCACCCCCCCTCTCAGTAATCCAACAAATATATATTAGATTTCTTGTTATGTATCTATTTACTAGAATGATTCCATCATGCTCCTTTTATGTTTTGTATCACAAGATTGTTATATTGTGGATCCAACATTAAAGCTATTAGATATTTTTTCAACATTGGATGAGCTTAAACTTCACAATTTTCTCCTTTATGGACAAACTCCAACTTTGGGATGAAAATACATGGACATATGTATTCTATTTAGAGCCTCTATTTAAACTGAGCTTCTTTTGCTCAGAGTTTTGATTCGGTTAAGAGAATAGAAAAATATATATCTAGATGTGTAATACATGTAAACATGTATTCTACTGAATGTAAATTTTTCTCCTTTTGGAANTTTTTTCAACATTGGATGAGCTTAAACTTCACAATTTTCTCCTTTATGGACAAACTCCAACTTTGGGATGAAAATACATGGACATATGTATTCTATTTAGAGCCTCTATTTAAACTGAGCTTCTTTTGCTCAGAGTTTTGATTTGGTTAAGAGAATAGAAAAATATATATCTAGATGTGTAATACATGTAAACATGTATTCTACTGAATGTAAATTT
>SNQJ01S0003366.1:161998-180481 GCA_010110895.2 Picea sitchensis | reverse complement strand
AAAATAAACTTCACTATAAAATGTAGTGCAATTAAACTTCACACTATTTATATATTAATGGCAAACCTAGCAATGTTTAGACATTGAAAACATAACTTTTGAATGTCAAAATGGTGATTTAAAATAAGTTGATAAGAATTTAATAAATTAAATTAAAGTTTTAGTTTATTTTATATAATTGTCAACTTATTTTATATAATCATACATATAAAATAATTAAAATAATGTGTTTATAAAACTAATATGTAATATTTTTTTGGTAATAAGTTATNATATATATATATATATATATATATATATAGATATATATCACTCTCGAGGATTCCCAATGAACCTATTAAGTTATACATCTCTGTTTTAGGACATTTCCTTTAGCCTACTATTCCTTAAGAGTGACATCTCCCATGAGTGATAATCCATTAAATCCAATATTAAATCCCAATCTCAATAACTAGGAATATATTCTAGCAAAGGGGAATTGGGGGAAAATAATTTCTCAACTTTTAACAAAAAAAAAAGGGTGTTACTATTAAAAAAAAATAAACTTCACTATAAAATGTAGTGCAATTAAACTTCACACTATTTATATATTAATGGCAAACCTAGCAATGTTTAGACATTGAAAACATAACTTTTGAATGTCAAAATGGTGATTTAAAATAAATTGATAAGAATTTAATAAATTAAATTAAAGTTTTAGTTTATTTTATATAATTGTCAACTTATTTTATATAATCATACATATAAAATAATTAAAATAATGTGTTTATAAAACTAATATGTAATATTTTTTTGGTAATAAGTTATTTTACAACTTGAGTAGTATTTAATTTCATGTATATCACTAAAAGTAAATTCTATTAGAAAGTATATGATCCCAATGGAGGTAGCCTCAACAATGACCACATAGGGACATTGGCTTTCTTCCAAAAACTATCTTGGTTGAAACAAAAAACTACTTGTGATTGAACGAAGGAAATATGTTAATGGCCTAAGGCCTAAAGACATCTAAGAAGAGTGGAAGTATGCCCCCTTATGGTCCACTAGTGGGTCAAAATAAACTTCACTATAAAATGTAGTGCAATTAAACCTCACACTATTTATATATTAATGACAAACCTAGCAATGTTTAGACATTGAAAACATAAATTTTGAATCTAGTTAGAATGACAATTTAAAATAAATTGATAAGAACTTAATACATTAAATTAAAGTTTTAGTTTATTTTATATAATCATACATATAATTATTTAAAATAATATGTAATGTTTTTTGGGTAAGAAGTTATTTTACAACTTGGGGTAGTATTTAGTTTCATGTATATGACTAAAAGTAAATGCTATTAGAAAGTACATGATCCCAATGGAGGTAGCCTCAACAATGACCACATAGGGACATTGGCTTTCTTCCAAATACTATCTTGGTCGAAACAAAAAACTACTTGTGATTGAACGAAGGAAATATGTTAATGGCCCAAGGCCTAAAGACATCTAAGAAGAGTGGAAGTATGCCCCCTTATGGTCCACTAGTGGGTCATTTCAGGTAATGTGGTTTCCCTTGAATAAGGGTGATGAGTCAACCCACATTATGTGATAGTAGCCAATGATATATGTCACTCACATTCTTTGGTAATGACCAATGATATATGTCATTCACATTAGTAGCCAATGATATATGTCACACACATTCTCTAATAGTATCCAATAATATATGTCCTCATTGTGGAGTGACTAATGAATTATGATAGATTTTGCCACTTTTGAAAGAACAAAAACTAACATGTAATCATAAAACATAACTTTTGAAGATAAAAGATCTCAAACTTGATTTTTAAAGATCAAGAATTTTGATAAATAGAAAAACTATAAATATATAAACTTAATACTATCATCATCTTTTACTATTAAACTTAAAAAAAAAATATTATTTTGAAATTTTATCTTTATAATTTTTTTTTCCAAATCTACTAAAAAGATAATGATTTTATACATATTCATTATGAAAATTTCTTCAAATGGTATTCTTTCATTTTTATTTTTCATACTTAATGCAATTATTATTCTACATTTTTTCTTTTTAATATTATGATGCTTATTGAATTTGTGATTTCAGTGTTTTTTTATTTTGTTTTTTTTCTAAGAGAAGGTGGTAAAACTTATTATAACTAAATTGTTAATAAATAGTAATGAAAAACATTATTGGTTATTATTCACTGATGTCTACTTAATGGAATCCATGAAGGAATCCCATGTGGGGGCGACCGTAAATATTCTAGATTCCTCTATGGCCCTTTTATCAGAGTAATTATACCACTAGTCGTTAACATGGGGGATGACCTTTAGGAGTGCAAAAGTAATCTTTTCCCTATCGAAAAAATTGTGGACCGAAAAATACCCTTTAAGCAAATTCAACCATTTATCTACAACATCCACATCTATCAGTCCTTCAAATAATGGAACATCAAAATTTAATTGTACCTTGAAGGGGTTTGTGTGGTTGCTTGATGAAGATGTGTCTCATGTGGGAAGCTGTCGAAGGATCTGTGTAAAGTTGTCCATCATTTTGTTCCTATGTCACGCAAGGGATTCCTCGAGAAATAGTTTAAAATGATCTCTTGCTCCATCGTCTTTATTCTTGTCCCTAATGAGCTGTGGTCGGGCTTAGCACAACCGATCTCGCAAAGGCTTGATTGGTTTGAGTCCCAACTTCTTGTACCCGTATCTTTTTGGGGACATGCACAAAGAAAAAAAAATGAAGAGAAGATCGCTCTGATAACATTGATCTAGATTTATGAGTGGAATGAAATGAATAACAAATCGAATACAATAACACATATATACGAAGAACAACAATAGACATCCAAAGAACAATAACTTCTATTTAATAAAGAAAATAGGTTGAAACTGTAAAACTGCAGAACTGAAACAACTTGCTCGAATGGTGGTAGCTATCTATGAGAAGAGATGTGTCTGCTATGTGCATCCATATGAGAAGAATGATTACAATGAGGCTCTAGATGATTTTTTAACATTACTCATGAATTCCAAAACCCTAGACATCCAAAAACCTAACCCTAGGAGATGAAACACCAAAATTTATGTTGGCCCCAATCGATAAGTTGGTACCTCAACTTCTCAGGGTCGTAACTTTCGCATACAACCTCCGTTTTAGGTGTGTGATAGCGCGTTTGAAAGGTATTTTCGATAAATACACATTGTTTCAATAGACTCTGAATTTATCTATATTTTGACTATGGAAAGAAAAAAAAACATTGTTTAGGGCCCCAAAATGGCCCTGGAAGTACAACAAGATGTATTGACATGAAAACTTCCAAAATAAGCCAGTTGGCATAGGTGGGCGGCCACCAATATCCACCTGGATGTTGTGAAGGGATTCATGATAGACCCATAAGTAAAAACCCCACAATTATAAAGAAATGTCATCATTACAAAGAAGCATGTTAAACTAAAAACTGTCAAGATGAGCCAGTTGGAATAGGTGGGTGGCCACCAATATCCACATGGATCATTTTATTTGCAAAGGAAAAATGGTTATCCTCTCTACAGATATTCAAATATTTTATGTTTGCTATTACCTGGGCACAAAAATTTCAAATAGTTCACAATATTGTTTTGATCTCACTTCTTGAGGAAGTTCATATTATATTGGACATCTTTTATTCTGTTTCACTGTGACATGTTTACAGGAAATAAAATGTTGAAGTGAACGTTCTCTTTAAGGAGTGAATTCAGATGGTTCTTGGGCAATGGTTGATTATTGAAGTCAAGGGAGAATAGGTATTTGAACCGCTTCATAGATATTTCATTAAGGATAGAGTATTACCAACATTACAAATCTATTTCTTGCAGTTCAAAGAAGTCTTGAATATTGTTGGATATTTGGTTTAGATTGATGGAAAATTGGTTTGGGTAGTTGGTTTTCATTGATGACAACCCTTGGAGTATGATATTGTATATTGATGTCAACCATTGAGTATGTCCAATAGAAAATTTTGGTAGCCCCAGAGGTGTGGTTAAGGAACCAGAGTTTGTTTGAGGATTAATGTAATGAAGATCAATGAATTTGTAGGTGAGACTATTTTAAATGGATAGTACATGTCAAGCCATTTCCTATGATATGTGGTATGCCAATTATTTATTCACGGTTGGGGAGATATGGCTAAGTGAAGTTGGAGAGCCCTCATGAGTTAACTAGAATCCCCTAGAAGGTAAAATAAGTCAATTTT
Organism: Picea sitchensis; assembly: GCA_010110895.2. NCBI lineage: Eukaryota > Viridiplantae > Streptophyta > Pinopsida > Pinales > Pinaceae > Picea > Picea sitchensis. The sequence goes on along the minus strand of SNQJ01S0003366.1, from coordinate 176,235 downwards.
TATAGAATATACTAGAAGAGTCTTACTAGTCAAAGTGGTTGTAGCTAGGACTTAATCATGAGTAAAGTTGTTGCAATAAGAAAATAATTAAAAATAAATTAGTTGAAACAATAAGTGGTGAGTTTACTATTTATGGATAAAGTGGTTTCAATTGGGTAAAGTAGTTGAAAGTGGGTTATCCCTAAAGAAGCAAGTTGGATAAAAATGTTAGAAGATAGCCCCTGAAGGAAGCCACTTGGAGAGTATAAATAAGAGAGCAAAGGAATCCCATTAGCACCTATTGAAATTAGTTGAATATATATTTTGTGAAAGGTTTTTTGCAGGCATAATTGACAAATTTGAGGTTGCGTGAAGATGAGGAAGCGAAGAAAGTTTGACAACAAAGTTTTGGAGCTGCAAAAGGAAAGGGTTTCTGAAAAACCCTAATTACTGAGGTCCTCACGGGTCATCCTATAAGTGTCTAGGGAGGAATCCTCGTGGGTCAACTAGTGTACAACAAACGAGGCACTGGTAAATTTGGGGAAAAGGGTTGGAACATATTGCAGAAGCTAAGTAAGACATGATTATTTGAGATATAATGTTATAGGCCAATCACATAGCTACATGTATGATTGTATGTGTGGTTTTGCTTGTGTCTGTGCCTCTGTGGTCTTCTCCTTGATTGTCTCCACTAACTAGACTGCAACTCCATCACTGATCAATTCTGTGCATTTTGCCTAGGTGTATGCTATCTTTGTTTTATCTTCCTTTGCTTGTGCAATGATTTCTGCTAATCGCTCTTGAAGTGGTTCCATTTGATCCCGACTCTCCTATTTTTGTGTTTTTGTAGTGGTGAGTTATGACTACAATTTATTCATATCTTGCGCCCCTTTGACATGCTCTATGATGGGAATTGTCTTCTGCCTCTGATTGAGGTCTTGGATAGCTACATTGGTCCTTTCTTGTTCCTTGTCCCACCTTTAGATTTGTTGATACTCATCTAGCTTTGTCCAAATCTGTGCTGCATTCTCGAATAAGTTAGTTGATGTGATAACCTGTTGCTCTATCTCTTATAGTTTATCTATTGCTTCCTTCTTCCTTTGCTCCTTTATTGTTGGTGGAGTAGTGGGTGTGATATTCTCTCAGATATTCTCAATCTCCTTCTAATATTGATCGATTTCCTATGCAAACTGATCAACCTTTTATACTTCTGTAAGTTCATCCATCTGCATGGTCTTCAAAATCTTCTTGTATGTTCTTGCGACTTTCTGCTCCAATCCATTCTTGCACTCCCTTTCCTCTTGGGTTTAAAACTTAGTCTGCTCATAGATTATTTCAAGCGTGTCCCGCTTCTTTGTTTCCTGTTGTAATTCAACTAAGTCTATGCGTGCTTGAGACTATACCTCATGGGTAATGCTCACCTACAATTTGTGTAGAGCCTTGGATGGTATCCATGACAATACCGATTGCATTTGGATTAAGTCCTTCAGGGGTGTCTGCCCCATGATCTCATCCATACAAAGCATAATGGGTGTGATGTGGAATTTTGCATTTGGCTACAGTATCATATGGACTGGATCTCACTCTCCTTCTCCTAGTTTGTATTCTATCTGCAATGTTGAAGGCCCTGTTCCCATGCTACTGCCTGCTATCTACACTTCCCCGATTTTCTTGAGGAACTGTTGCATGTCTTCCATCTCCTCCTGAATCCTATCCCTGTGGTGTGTAGCGTTGTAAAAATCCTCAGTTAGACAATCCTGGACCATTCATGCTATCATTTCTACATCGTCCTTCGTGATCATATAGTTTGGAGGTGTTCTTTGCACCTTCATATTCTTGCGCGCTTCTACTATCCGCGTAGTTGGCCTCTTATTCCCACTTGGTTCCTATGGATTGGGACTCGGTGTAGTCCCTTGCGTGGCCTCGGCCTGTTTCTACTACTCTTTGGCCGGATACATGTTGTTCTTTTTCCCCTTCTAGGTCCCTGTCTTAGTTGCCCCTTCATTTGTCTGTGTTGTTTTTGTCTGGCCCGTCCTTCATTTCTTGGGCACTTACACTTCTTGAGGATCCATTTCCTCCTGCCCTGCCTCCTCTTCTATTGTCCTTTCTAGCACATCTTGGATTAGGACTTGAATCTTCCATTCATCTTCCCAGTCTTTCATCACCATGTCAATGTCGCCCTTTGTGATACAATAGTGCATTTGTATCCACTGCTTATTGGGATCCTTTTGTGCCTGTATCCACATCATATGTCGTGTGGCCTTGAAGTTGGCGACATCCTGAAACTGCGCGAAAGCCTGTGGTGTGATTCTCCACATGTTTATGATGGCCTCCTTCAAATCGCGTAGGTATCCTTCAAATATGGACCCGTTCATCCTTTTGTGCCTCACATCCAACATGGCTTTCAACAATAAATATCTCGCTCCCTGATTCAATTTGGGTCTAGTACCGAAAGTTACATATCTTGACTCCCTCCATCCCATAAAGGCTATTAACATGATTTTCCATGAATAGTGAAACTTTGTTCCTAGATCTCGTGCATCCTTGCAGTCATCCAGGAATAAACTCAAGATATAGGGTACCCAACTCGCTATGGTGCCCTCGATGCACTGAGCTGCAACTACGACGACCCCAGCCAGAACTTCCTCCCTGCAACATTTTCTTAGTAACTTACAGGATAATATTTTTGCACCCATCTGTGTTGTGACATCGTTGATACTCTTGATAATGATTCCTCATTTTCCTCTATCGATACCATACTTTTTCTTCATCTCTTCCTCTAGTGCTTTCTCCTTGGCTTTGTCGTCAAGAAAATGCACAGGATCCATGCCTCAGGATGGACACCCTATTATGTTCGCAATAAGCTCTACGTCTATCGAGATGAGATTGTCCAACCATATGTCCCCACCATGTGTGACTACTAACAACTGTTTGACACACCCGCTTCCGTACTGACCTCTGCCAAAATTTGGTAGATCCAACAGACCTAAAATTCTTGTTTTCTCCAACCCTGTTTCCCATCAGAGTGGCTAATCAATTGGTTCCCCAACCAGATTTGTGCCCACAGTCTCTAAGTATACTCGTTGAAAATTCCAAAAACTTGCCTGCGTTTGCTACATCGTGGTTTGATTATTTTATCTTGTCAATCTACCCTAGCAAGCCTGATTCCACTCATACCCCATATGGTATACGCGATAGAATGAGGGTTGCAATAGGTTTCTTGCAAGATGACCTAGGTACATGTTGCTTGTCTTTCTTCAGTGGTGGTTGCCTCGAGGTTCTAGCGGCTTCCATTTGTACCTCGGAATACCATTCTGGCCAACCCATGACATCGTCTATTATTCATTCCAATGGGTGGTCTGAGACAATTGTTTTAGATTCATCTGAGTCGACTGCTTCTTCCAGATTTGGTGTTGTTCCATTGACTCTCGGAGCTTCTTCAGTGTTCTGTGGTTGCGCCTCCTTCATAGTTTCTGCATCCTCTTGTTCATGTACCTCTGCCATCCTATCTATATGTGTGCCCTTTGGTGTTGGATGTTGGGTTTCTTCCACTATAGGTGTGGGGTTCACCGATATTGTGTCTGGGGATGGGATTTCTTCGACATTGGTGATCTCCTATGGCTGTTGTTTTCCTTCTTCCAATTGTACTCGTGACCTAGTTCTAACTCTGGGTTGTCTAGCACTCTGGCTTGCTTCTGCCTACTTTGGAGGTTCCATGGTGGTGAATGTAGAAGGTTTGTTGAGTTAGAATGGTCTCTATGACCTCTTTGAAATCCGCTCTATGTTCCTTAGCCTTTATTTCTCTCTCTCTTTATTCTCTTTTCGCAAATAGACTCTTTGCTCCCGCGTCCGTGTGTTGTATGGGCATTACATGAATCTTATCGAGGAATCTACCTTAATTATGGGTTCAATGCACCTCTGGTATTTTCACACTTCCCATTACTCTACCTTTCCATCTCTAGTTGGCGTGATTAATGCAGTGTCCCATCGATCCTTTCCGACATTCAATTTCTCATAAATTCGTTGTTTCGAACTGCTTTTTACATATTTTCATTTCCTGCTTGTTTCCCTTTTTACCTGGTTGTTTTCCTTCTCCTCGTCGATGTTGTGTTCCTAAGTATGCATGCCCTTTATATCTCCAGTGCACTGTTCTTCTGTTGATTCTTTTTTATTTACTGTTTTTCTTTTCTTTTTTACTGCGCGGTGGGTGGTCGACTGTCCTTGTACAACTCCAGTTGGCTCCCATTGATCATCCCTCTGATTTCTACGCCCGATAAGTCTCTCCACTATATAGCTCCTCCATATGTGACAGAGTCTACTTCATACGGTCCTAGCGAGTGCATTCTTAGCTTTCCTGGGTTTTGAAATGATTTGTTGTCATACATCAATACTAGATCTCCTTCCTTTAAGGTTTTCTTCTTGATGTGTCTATCATGCCAAGATTTGTCCCTTGCTTTTTGAACTTGTTGGTGGAACCCTGCTAAGGTCCGATCTTCCTCCATGGCCATTAACTGATTTAGTCTCTCATGTACTGGTCCTCATTCTATCATATGTGTGATTGTTTCTACGCACAAGATTGGTACTAAAACTTTTAATGGTACCACTACTTCTTGGCCATAGACCAGTTTAAATGGCATGTGCTCTGTCAAATTTTTTCACGTAGTCCTGTAGGCCGATAATACTGTAGGTACTTTGAGGTCCCATTCATCCCTGTTGACATTACATATCTTTGTCAGTGCATTCTCAAATGTTTTTTTAAAGGCTTCCACTGTGCCATTTGCCTGTCGGTGATATGGTGTGATTTTCTGATGATGGACTTCAAAATCTTCAGTCATCACATTGATAGTGCTGTTTATGAAGTGTGTGACTTGGTCGCTCATCAAAAATCTTGGGCACCCAAATTGAGTGATTACTTGTTCAAATAGTAAGTGTGTTGTTGTTTCTGCATTGCAATCCTTCACTGGGGCTTCTTCCGCCCATCTTGTTAGGTATTCTGCCACGGTAATGATGTACCTGGCTCCTCTTATTTTTGATGGTGAGTTGATTGGTCCCACAAAGTATATTTCCCACTTATCTAATTCCTGAAATGTTAATTGTGGTCTTAATGGAATCTCATCCCTTCTATTGGTTTTACCTACCCTTTGACAGCCGTCACATCTTTGACAGTACCTTCAATTCTTGGTGAATGGTCGACCACCATAATCTTGCACGCAATAAATTTTGCATGGTAGATTTTCCTGCGTAATGTCCTTCTGATATTCCCTCATGGGATTCTGTTAATAATCTTGGTATTTTGTTCTCTAACATGTACCTTCACAATATTCTATCCGCACCCATTTTGTATAAATGTCCTGCAATTACTTGATAGTCTGCAGCTTGGACTATGAGGTTTTTCTTCTACGTGGTGTTTAGTCTGCAGCAATACCTTTGCTCAAGTATTGAATGATATCTATGAAGTATTCATCAACGAAATGGACTGAGAATAACCGTGCATCTGAGAAGTTGTCCTCTAAATTCATAGGTTCTTATCCGTTTGTGACTCTTGATAGGTGGTTAGGTCCTGCATTCAATTTTTCTGGATTGACTATTACTTCAAAGTCAAATTCTTGAAATAGCAGTAACCATCAACATATTCTCCCCCCCAACACTGACTTGTTGACTAGGTATTTCAGGGCTGAGTGATTTGTGAACATCTTAAATTTTTTTCCCAATAAGTAGTGTCAGAACATTTTCAGTGCGTAGACCATAGTTGGGCCTTGTCTCTCCATGGTGTTGTAGTTATGTTCTGATTCTGATAGTTTTCTTCTTACAAAGGCTATTGGGTTATCCAAGTCTCCTACTTTTGGCTGCGCCAAGATAGCTCCAAGTGCTATGGTTGATGCATCTACATGCACATGGAATGTATTCTCCCAGTTTGGAAATACTAATATTGGCGCGGTGACCATCTTTTCCTTAAGGGTATACATACCATGTTGACACTTGTCCTTCCACTGAAACTTTGTATCTTTTCTTAACAACTTTTCCATTGGTGTAGTAATCTGTGTGTACCCTTTGATAAAATTCCTGTAGTATCCTATGTGTCCCAATGTCTCTCTTAGTTGACAGACTATTTTTGGTGGTGGTAACTTAACAATTACTGCAATTTTTGCAAGATCTACTAATAAACCTTGTTTGCATACTATATGGCCCAATAGTATCCCAAACGGTGTTCTGAATATGCATTTATTTATGTTTAGTGATATCTGGCACTGCCTACATATTTATAACATTATTCGTAATACTTATACATGTTCTTTCAATAGACTATAGACTGCCCAATCATCCAAATATACCTCGAGAAATGGGTGGATAAATTCCTTGAATGCAACGATGACTACTCTGAAAAATATTGTTGGTGCATTCTTAAGTCCAAATGGCATGACTGTGTATTGGTAGGATCCCCATTCCATAGTGAATGTGGTCTTGTATCTGTCTTCCTGTGTTATATTAATCTGATGGTAGCTTGAGAATCCATCAGTGAATGAGTAAGCTTCATGTCCACCTATGTTCTGTAACAATTCATCCGTGAAAGGTGTAGGGAATGGGTCATGTAGGCATGCATCGTTCAACTTCCTCAAGTCGACGCATATCCTTATCGTTCTTTGTTTTTTGTCCTAAACTACCATTAGGCTTATTCGTTCTGATTCTTTGACTAGATATATGATTCCAACTTCGAGCATCCTGTCAATATCAACTTTGAATTTCTGCTTATATACTTGGTTCAGTCTGTATGGTCATTGTCTGATCAGTCTCGCTTCAGGTATAAGTGGTATCTTCATTTCTCCTAGCTCTCCATATATACCCTTCATCTCTATAAATGTTGTCAGAAACAGGTCGATGTACTCATGCAATAACTCTGTTATGCTTTCCATTGTTTTCTCATCCCAGTAGTCTCCAATGCTGGCCATTTCGGGGTTCTCAACTATCCCAATGTTAACTTTCTTTACCTTAATCGACACAACAATAACTTATGATTATATAGGTGGTCCCTCAACTTTTATTTCTCCTTCTGCTTCTTAAATCTGAATATCACGTGGATCATCTTCATCTGGCGCTTCCTTTTGCACATGGTAACATGACAACAATTCCTTAACTATATATTTATTCCATTGTTTTTCTTCTGTTACGAGTTCCACTTCTGGTCCCTTGATGAATATCATTGCTCTTATATGTTTAAGAGATACATATATGTTGGGGTTTTCATGTTCAAATGAAAAATTGACTGTAAAATTATGTTGCAATTTCGTCCAGGTCATAGTTCACTTGAGCAATTCCTGGTCTGTATACCAGTTCACTGGTATGCCCTCTAGAGTGTGTATGAAATGATGAGGCCATTCCTTTGGGGGTGTCAATTTCCACAATGTTCTATATTTTTCCAAGTGTTTCGTTGGTGCCCCTTGTCCATCATACTTCTGTTGTTGCTTGTTGTCTTTTTGTTCTACACCGAACCTTACGTGCAGTAAATGCTTACATTGGTACCAATCTGTGATTGTGTCTTTGTGTGTGCCCCACCATCTTGTAGATGTGGCCTTGAGTGCTATATCAAGTTCTAACAGTCTCTGATTCTCTAAAACTTCATCTTCATATTGTGCCAACAATGTTTCCAAATCGTTTATTCCGTCGAAACTGGGTGGTTCCCTTATCTTCATGCCTACCCATCTTACTGCGTGGTCTATTCCTGCACATATTCTCGTGGATACTTCGTTTAGGCTTTATTTCCAGTTCTCTAAAATGGTTTCTAATTTTGTTGCACATGAAGTAATGCTCCACCAACTGAGTATTCCACTTGTAGTTGGGCTTACGTAATCCTCATCGTGCACAGTTATTCTGTGCAACTGGTTGAATTCCTCTAAGTATAAACATGTAGGTTCTACAAACCTCTTCCCTTATGATGGGTATAATGGTGTGATGACCTTGTATTCTCCTGACTCAAATGTCATTTTCTTGGTATTTAAGTTGATTATGGCCTGGTTTTCAAACACCCAATCTAGACTGAGCAATGCTAGGTAAGGTGTGGTGTCGTCCACTATTTCAATGACTTCAAAATCTTCTTTAGTGCGCACTCCATCCAGGTCTATTGTCACTCCTTTTAGTCTACCAATTGCTATAGCGGGAAAACCTCTCTACGGACTACACCAGGGTCCTAAAGTGCAGGCAGAGATAACCATCTAAAGTCTCCTACTTTTAACAACTATCCTGTCACTACCTCACAATCATACATAAAAGACAAAGTATAGGGATCTGGTAGGCATACCTTAAACTCCGTGTCCGGTGTCGATCCCTTTGCACTTAGTTGTTTCTCGACTGCATATCTCCTCCCAAGGCCAACCTGCATTCACCAAAAGACAAATAAGAAACTAAAAGCATGCATTATATATAAGGATTAGTGGGTTAGACATCATTTGGCGGGACGGGAAAAGTATTTCTTTATATTATTCTCACGAAATTCATTTACAATATGATACCAGAAACTACTCCTTGAAATCAGTCCTGGGCTCCTCTTCACCATGCACCAACTGCTTCCACATATTCTTATCCTCTTCAGTCCTCTCTAGGGAAATGACAAGGGTTTTCAATGGAGGAAGAAGGAATTCTAGCTCAAACTCACAAAGTGGTTGCAAAATATTGGAGCAAAGGGGGAATACTGAATTGGGTAGAGTTTCTATGCTCTAATACTTCTCTTTGGAATGGGACCCCAACACCTTTTTTATATTCCAAAAATATAGTAATGGTTGGGATAACTGACTATGGGTGGTCAAATGGTTAAGTAACGGACCGAAAACCCATATGGGGTGACTGGCTATGGGAACTTTTTGTGAGTGTACGTGGGTTGTAGTGGTGCAGTAAGCATGTGTACGTGGGTAGTAGTGGTGCAGGGCACATACATATTCAAAAAATGGTTTTAGAAGAGATGTTCAGTGATGGATTGGAAAAGATAACAAGTAAGATGGCCTGATGCCTGGTATGCATGTCTAGTGCAATTTAGGGTTATAACAGATGCCCCCTAATGTGTGAGGTCAGAAGAGAATTTGATGACCAAAATACATTACAAATATTCACCAACGTACGGAACGAGTGAGCCCAGGGACTAGAGTTCAGGAGGTGCCATCTGCAAAATAACAATTTGTCTCACCGAGGCAGGCATACCCATGCTCATGATGAAATAAAATCATGGTTGCCAATCAAATACACTGCAGATCCATGTCATATAACTATATAAAGTGTAGCCACGAGAAGTACACAGTGGATCTACATCTCAAAATCAAAAGATATACATGTATAATATTCATATTCAAGAAGCCAATGACTCCTGATGGCTGGAGATGAGGTCTTTAGAGCTCGAGAAACAACCTAAAAATCTTTACAAATCGAGTAGAAGTGTAATATCAGTGTACAACTTGACTACCCAGAGGTCTTCGATGGCTCGTTGGGAATATACAAGAGGATTTTGGTGATCAGGTAGAGAACTTCATCGATTTTGAGCAAGGACTTGATTGGACTTTCGGGGTGGCCAGGAATGAGGACAAGAGACAAACTAAAGAAGGGCCAACTCAAGTTTAGTAAAACTTCCTTTGGACAAAATCACGACAGATGATGAGACTCAGGAAGCATGGCATTGACATAAGTTCACGATGCAGGAGGCAATGAGAACTCTCCATATGTTTGGAAGGATAACCAAATGGAGGAGGACACAACTCTACATATCAAGAACAACTTCCTAAGGTCATATTGAATACTAGATCTTGACAAACAAACAAAAGGATGTGCTTTGTGTTAGACCTCAAAATTACTCACTTCGATAGTGTCGCAAGTGTCATCATTACCAGTGTTGTAAGTGTTGAATATTGTCCACAAGTGTTGCTTCTTAACTACAAGTGTTGCAAGTGTCACAAATAGTATACTGCCATATTGCCTATGTTGTGCCTCTAATGACATCACAAAGACACATAAGACACCTCAAAGGCTAATTTGGAAGAGAGAAATCAGTTGACATGAAGTACAAACCTTTTTCCATTGGGAAAACCACAAAAAAAATGGATTTTCGAAAGGCGTGCTCCCCTACCCACTGTCAGGGAGTGTTGGCACTCCCTTAGCCTCTTTGGGGAGTGTTTGAGTGCCCTGTGCACCCTTTTGCGGGAGCGCTACCCTTTTTTTGGAAAATTATGGGTTTGTTGAGGCAAATCAGGGAAGAATCCATCAATTCTTGAAGGTAGTTGGATTCGAATAGATGGTCAAGGCATGATCTTAGGGAAGATCCTAAACTGAAGGAGAGGAATCCTCAACTTATCCCAAAGATCTCTTAACTGGTTTGACCTCTCCAAGGTTATATAAGGAGGCATTCGCATGGTGGAAGGTACAATGGAGGTTGGGAATTACATCAAACTTATGATCGCATGAGTGAGATTCCATCAAAGAAATAAATGGAGATTACTTGAGCAAAGGGGTTGCACAAGGAGAACTGGAAGAAGCTAATGCACCTTCATTCAAAGGATTGTAAGTATCTTTACTTGTTCTAATTAATAATCAATGCTTGGCCTGTTTCTTTCAAACTTATGCTTGTTCCATATGAGTTTGTCTGTAGTAGATGGATCTATGATTGAGATAATATTAGTAGAGTAGGAATTCCATTGTATCTTTGTTTGTCCTACAGGATCTATCAGGGAGCTTAGGATCGAAGCTCAGATAGGACTTTGCAAGGACAAACATCGCTAATAAGGTACATATATTTCTCCTTATATTTCATTTATTAGCTTGATTAGATCTAAAAGGAAGTCAATGTCCATGTTAAGCACTTTTTTGTCTTGGCCTTAGGAGTCTAGAGGCCTGGAGGGAATCCACTTGTCCGCACGGGGATTCACCTACAACAGAAATTGGCGACTCCACTGGGGAGGAGCTATGACTTTTGTTTCCATTCCCATATCTTGTTTTTTCCCTTTGCCCACTGATTTGACCTTCTCCATGAATGTCTCTGATCCTTAGGTTTGATTGTTGGCTCTTGGATTTATCTTAAACACAAAATTTTTCATTTTTCCTGATTTTTTTTTGAGTTTTTGGGCATTTCTCTGAGCTTTTATAGCAGAGTGCTCCCCTTCCCTTAACAATAGAGTGTTGGCACTCCCTTTTATCTTTCCACAGAGTGTTGGAGCACTCCGTGTCCCCTTTTGGGGGAGCACTATTTTGTCCCTTGACGCGGTGTCCTTCCAGAGCATTATTTTCTTGGAAGCCATGATCAAGGAGAGTCCACGAGCATAGTTTCTCTTCTCTATAGCAATCTCATTAAAAAATGAAACAGAGGTCATGAGAACAGTTTCTCTTCTCTGCGGCAAGCTCGTTAAAAAATGACACACAGGTCATGAGCATAGTTTCTCCTCTCTGTGGAAATCTCATTAAAAATGAAATAGAATCTTTGAGCATAGTTTTCCTCTCTGTATCAAGCTCGTTAAAAAAAGAAACAAAAATCTAGAGATTGAACCCGGATCCCTGAACATAGTTCTTTTCCTATGTTAATCTCTTTAAAAAATGAAATAGTCACCTCTTTTGAACCTTCATTTCATCCACTCTTATCCTTTTTCTCCATCTAGTAGAGAAATTGATGACAACCTCAAAGTCGATGAATGAATTGAAGCTTGGAGGGCATGTCTCTAGCCTTTGATGATCATTCTGGAGTCAAGCCACTAGCTTTCAAGCTGGGGGCATACCAATATTAGTCTTTGTTCTTTCTCGTGCTCCCAAATACATGAGAATGCAATTGGGTAAACTTTTATCTCTTTTTTAGACCCGCATGGTTAAATGAAAAAGGAACCCCTTAGAGTCATCTTTAAGCTCTTTTCAGACTCTCTAAACATGAAAAGATCGCCAAGTGATCTTTCTTCCTTTCCCACTCGTTAAAAGGTTTGAAAGGGCATCTTTCGAGTGATAATTTATCTCTTTTTCGGCCTTGCGAGACTAATAGTATGAAAAATCACAACATTGAAGTCATCTTTAAGTTGTTCTCAGACTCTCTAAATATGAAAAACCACCAAGTTTACCTTCTCTAGACTCGTTAAACAATCATACATTGAAGGGACCATATGGGACTGAACCCTTACTTCTTCCAGTTCGTTAAACAAAGGAAGAGGGACTTATCGAAGGTGAGTCATATTGAGCATGTGTTACCCTCCTCGAGCTCGTTAAATTAAAAAGAGGTACTCGTCTATCTAGATGGGGGAAAAATTGAAATAAGCAAGCCAAGCAGTTTTTTGAGAACACTACCAGTAACCCTTACAGTCGCCCTTGAACACAGAACTTTGTCTTTGCATGCATTTTAATCCGCTGAACCTCTGCACTGAGCCAATCCTCTAAGATTCTTTTACTCCTTTGGGTCACCTGATGAAAGTGACCACATCCCCTACATCATCAAGTTTTGGTCCATGTTAAGTTTATGTTGATGTGCCTCAGTGTTCAAGGGAAGTATCTGCCACGAGAGTCAGCCATCACAAATATCTTGTTTCAATACCCATGTCAGTCCATGTTCATTTGAGTTCATTTGATCTACCAATTACATCTTTGTGTCAGTTTCGTGTTGTTGATGGGGGATACATCAAGGCCCTCCTTCGATGTGTCTATTCCTTTCGACTTCAACACATTATCTGGGAACTAGACTTAGAAACCATTTAGTACCTTGGGACCTACATGCCTCAATGGTAGGTGTCCTCGTGTCCGACAATGGGTTTACATCATTGACCCCTGATTGGATGATTCCACTGATGTTCGACTTCATCTCATTCATTCACATTCGTTGGAATGTACTAGAGTACCTTGGGAATCATTAACATCAATGGTGATATCCCTCGCGCTTGTTAACAATTTACATCATTGAACGGTAATCAAGTGGTTTCTGCCATGTTCGACATCAGGACATATATTCACATGGTTAGATTTGTACTACACTGGTATCGGTAAGAAGACCCTGGGTTGATTTTTCACTCTTATGCATACTTTGCCCACATTACAAAGGATTTCTTTTGAACTATGACACATATATTGTTACATAGATCCACTTTGTATTGGTCATGGCTATGTCTTGTCATCTCATAGATCCACTGTGTATTCTTCCTGTCTACGATCAGTTCAGGTCATATGAGTATAGATCCACATTGCATCTGCAGTGGCTATACCATTTTTTCAATATAATTATGGATCTGCAGTGTATTTTATGGCGACCATACCTAAAAAGTATTTATCACTCAAGCATAGGTATGCCTGCCTTGGGTTTGAAACATGTCATAATATTTGTTTGATTTTTGTATGCATATTTTTCTGGTTTCTTTGTGCCCATACCCTTTCTCAAAAAAGTCTACAAAGTACTTCAATCATCATCGTCTTCTAACCTCGTACTTTGGGGGGCAATCTGTTACACCTCAAAATTACTCACTTCGATAGTGTCGCAAGTGTCGTCATTACAAGTGTTGTAAGTGTCACATCTTGTCCACAAGTGTCACTTCTTAACTACAAGTGTTGCAAGTGTCACAAACAATATACTTCCATCTTGCCTATGTCTTGCCTCTAACGACATCACAAAGACACTTAAGACACCTTAAAGGCTAGTTTGGAAGAAGAGAAATCAGTTGACAAGAAGTACAAACCTTTTTCCATTGGAAAAACCACAAAACAAATGGATTTTGGAGAGGAGCACTCCCCTACCCATTGTTAGGGAGTGCTGGTGCTCCCTAAGCCTCTTTGGGGGAGTGTTTGAGCACCCTGTGCACCCTTTTTTGGGAGAGCTACCCTCTTTTTGGGAAATTCTGGGTTTTGTTGAGGCAAATCAAGGAAGAATCTGTCAATTCTTGAAGGTAGTTGGATTTGAATAGATGGTCAAGGCATGATCTTAGGGAAGATCCTAAACATAAGGAGAGGAATCCTCAACTTATCCCAAACATCTCTCAACTGGTTGGACCTCTCCAAGTTTATATAAGGAGGCCTTCTCATGGTGAAAGGTATAATGGAGGTTGGGAATTACATCAAACTTATGATCTCATGAGTGAGATGCCATCAAAGAAATCAATGGAGATTACTTGAGCAAAGGGGTTGGACAAGGAGAACTGGAAGAAGCTGCTGTTAGATAATCCAAAATACATTTATCATAGTTTATAAAGTTAGAATAAAAAGATTATTAATTTAGAATATTAAATTAATAATCTAGAATATTTGTTAAATAAATGTAGAACTTTAGAGATACA
>SNQJ01S0003366.1:139645-151396 GCA_010110895.2 Picea sitchensis | reverse complement strand
TGGAATGGGACCCCAACAACTTCTTTTATAGTCCAAAAGAGATAGTAACGGTTGGGGTGACTGGCTATGGGTGGTCAAATGGTTAGGTAACGGCTCGAAAACCCGTATCCCTTTGCAATTTTCATTTTTTGTGCTTTTTGTGAGTGTATCCAGGTTATAGTGGTGCAGAAAGCGTGTGTACGTGGGAAGTAGTGATGCAGGGCACGTACACCTTCAAAAAAATGGTTTTTTAGAAGAGTTGTTCAGTAATGGATTGGAAAAGATAGCAAGTAAGATGGCCTGATGCCAAGTATGCATGTCTGGTGCAATTTAGGGTTGTAACAACCAAGCATTTTACCCATGCGTATAATGCATATGTGTTCTAGCTACCTATCTCTGACATTCTTATGCATAGACATGCATTCAGGTTAATAAGACTATACATTTTCTCGTTACAACCATGAGATCATAAATTGGCTCATATGTTCATGTTGTTTCACTTATATTATGATGACTATCATTAGTTCAAATAGCTCCTTTTCCTTTTCTTAACTCATTTATTTCAACAACAAGTTTCATTTATTACAGATCTAGTAAACTAACCTTACAAATTTTCCCATTATTCCTCTGATCATGAGGAATTACACATACATGGTTTATTCTTTTATTTAAGAAGTAATTAATACCGCCAAGGTTCTAACAACCCATACTAAATTCCTTTAACCACAAGGAATTCTCCATAAGGGTCTTATCCCTTAATAAACAACTATTATAATTATCATGGCTCCTTCAACCCATATCTTCAGGTAGTATTACAAACATTAGTTCATCCATTATTTGAACTTAAGTATTTCTTAATAGGATTCTTCCATTTCACATTCAGGTCTTACCATTAATGCTTATCAACATATTCTCACTCATTTAGGAGTAACTATCTACTAGAAAAATAGGTGTGGTCATTTCACCATAGAAAATATAGCAATATTGTCACCCAACCATAGGTTGAAGCCACCCCCGAGCACCTTAACCTTGACAGAGAGAATAATTATGGAAGCAACCCTAGACCCAATAGACAATCAGTGTGGCGTACCTCTCTCCAGAGCTAGCAAACAAGGAAGAAAATCCAAACCATAACCAAAAGAAATTCCAAACATAAAACCGAAAATACAAGTTGCAGTAGCTGCAGCTGCAGCTACTCTCCAGACTTGTGCACTCACTGAATTTTCGCAGTGCGCACTAGATTTCTGCAGTTGCAAGTGGTGTGTGTCCAAATGAGCTCTGGCATCATGTATTTATACTGCTCTTCCTTAGCTGTCTAGGTCGACTTCTTTTTCTGGAGGCTAAAAACTCAATACAAATTATTTTCTTTAGTCAACTTGTCTTCTAGGGTTATGTCCAATGCTTTAGGGTTTCTTCTTGCTTCCTAGAATATTCTATTCTTGTCAAAGTTACACGTGGAGGTTTAATACCTCCTGCAACTACCATAATATCAACACTACCTCCTATATAGGGAGGTATTTAAAGGTAATGTTCTTGAGCACAAACATACCATTCAACCGATAACATCATCATAGCCACACAGAATATCTCATGATCAAATCATGAGCACCATCATCACTATTAGTATCGTCTAATAGCATCATATGTATCATCTCTCAAAGCCATACTCAATTTGATTAATCAGGCATGATGTTGGATAAGTCACTCACTCCAAAGAGTGATACAAAAACCATTCTTCTAATCTAGACATATGTCCTAGAAGAATAACTATTCCAATAGATGTTGGAAGCCAGGCCATGGGATATAAGGACTATTCTTCTAATCCGGACATACGTCCTAGAAGAATAAATGTTCTGGACCATTTTCTGTCTAGAGAATGTCTGTCCACCAACACACTGACTATCCATCTAGTTGAGAATAATTCCCAACACTATTGATAGTCTGCATGGAAATTAGAACACAACCATGTCTATCCATAGTAGTACAGAACTACTATCCAGTGGTACACAACTACACCAAGTAGCACACTGCTACTTAATCATTGACACATAATCACAACTAGTGGAACACATCCACCATAGTAGCATACATCTACTATCCACATACATACAGTCTCCATAACAATCATATAATTTGATATCGACCTGCATAAAATAATATCATGATATAAATTGAGTCATATGGGCCATTCTTCCACTCACATTTGCGAGATATGGAAGAGCATCTACCCTCAAAAACTAAAACATAATCCATGGGCTATCTTGGAATATTCTTCTCAATCATAGAAGAATAACTATCCCTGATTTCTGAGCCTGAACCATTCACCTAACTAGGCCATTCCTCTAGCACTAATCATAGTGCAACCTGGAGAGAATGAGTCTTCCCTAGGGAATGTCTGTCCTCGATTGTTGAACCTAGAAAATTCACCTAACTGGGCCATTCCTCCAGCACTAATCATAGTGAAACTTGGAGAGAATGAGTCTTCTCTAGGGAATGGTTGTCCCAACCATTTCCTAATGGAAATGATTGTCCTGCGCCAACCTCCAAAACGGACCATTCTTCGAAACTGCTCACAACTGTGAAATTTGAAACAATGATTTCCTGACAAGGTAGACCATTCTACTTGGCCACTACTTAGAGTGAATGCCAAGAAGAATGACTGTCCTAGATGATTCCTCCACACTCGCCACAAGGGGAATCGTTTTCTATGGTACATCAACAATATATCATACCATTTTCATTACGAAAATGACTGTCCAATCTAGACCATTTTTCGAGCTGGAAAAATGCTTGTCCGTCAGAAATCGCAAACCACTTTCTGAACTGGAAAGGAACTGCTCATCTTGGACCATTTTTCAAACTGAAAAATGATTGTCCATAAATCAATAGCATATCATTACTCCCTCCCAACCTGGGAGTAATCTCTTCTTTTTTCAATAAGGAAGTTGTCTCCACGAGCCCCAACTTGTTTCTTAAGTACGCAAACTTTTCATCTCGGACAGAAGATTTACCAAAATATGTGATATCTTCTCATCGGTGGAGATATATTGTAGAACCACTTCTCTCTTTTGGACTTCATCAGAATATAATGATTGATCTCAAATGTACTTCAGTCTGTCACTAGTTTTCTTTGAAGGCTTCATATAGATATGATCATTACAATATATCATGGTCGAATTCAACACTTATGTTTCCTACTAGCTCATGACATTGTGGAAACTCTCAAACTGAAACATATCCAATTAGCACTTCTTATGTCATCATGAGAGTTTTCCATGGATTGGAAATCCATCATCCCAGACTACTAAGTAGCTATTCTGATACACCATTTCTATTATAGAAAGTTTTCACCTTGCTTCTGATGTATATGAGATACTCTTCATCAAGTTGTTTGAATCCATACAAGGTCTTCTTATATCTGCATACATGGGTATCTTTCTGGTATAATCTTCTTTCTCACTTGATTTATTGGGTAGAACAGTCTTTTACATGTAAATTTCAATCCATGGATACTACAAGAGGTATATCTGGAACAAGTTGTTGTCATAGTCTTCTCCCTCCTTCTAGAAGAACCTATGAATCTTGTAATACTTCCATTCATAAGTCTTTTTCATATTTTCTATACACTGTTCTTGATCATAGCTTCGATTTCTTTTGCTCGATTTCTTCTTACTGGGTTCAACCCAAGCTGGTAGTCTTGTGATTCTCGGTATAATAGTTGGTTGCTCTTTCTTTTCTTTTTTTCTTGGAATATTCATGCTCTTCCTCATGTATCTCTTTATATTTTGGGTACATGGGGTCTTATATATGCCTGAAAGATTCCAAA
The DNA here is from genome assembly GCA_010110895.2 of Picea sitchensis. Lineage (NCBI taxonomy): Eukaryota > Viridiplantae > Streptophyta > Pinopsida > Pinales > Pinaceae > Picea > Picea sitchensis. The sequence continues at coordinate 147,591 of SNQJ01S0003366.1, read as the reverse complement.
TTATTCCTTTCATCATAGGATCATGAATGTAGATGGAAAACCAAGGATACTTTAAGGCTTCTTTTCGAAGAATACTTCTTCTAGAGTCAGACTGAACACATGTTTCTTATCATGGCTTATAATTTCACTGGGAACATAGATAGATAATTCATAATCCTAAATGGATCAATTTAGGATTGGATCCCTCATAATCCTTGCTTCATGTATGAATGCATGCTCTTATTTTGTAAATTTTTAATCAACTCCCTCCATCTAAGATAGCCCACGCTTCTGTCTGCATCCTTATTTCCTTTTGCAAGGTGTCACAAGTCTTTTTCTAATTTCCTCTTGATTGTTGACTTCTTTCTATTTTGACTCCTTCTGGTTCTCTTCAAGTTTAATTTTGATTTCGGCTTATCTGGAAGTTGTTACTTATATAATAGCTTCCACAAGAATTGTTATCAAAGATTGCCAATGTAATTCATCTTTTCATGTCTATTGCTTGACTTATAGTCATCGTGATAGCAATCCTTATCTTGTTGTTCTTCCATATGTGTTGTTTCACTTGAACATCTTATCTTCTAAGAAATAGATATACATGATATGTACATAAACTATGTAATATGGTATGTACAAGAACTTTGAAGAATATTGTTACCTTGATTTAGAAGAAGACTTTTTTATCCTGCTTGGCCTTCTTTGAGGGTTCCCTTTCTTCAGAAATTAACGCTTTGTCTATTTCCTTCCTTTTCTTTAAATTAGGACAGTGGTTCCTGTAGTGACCATTTTTTGACAGTTGATTTGGTTTCTTCCTCAAGCCAAACTTCTTATTATTCCCGAAATTCTTGAACTTTGTTGTGAAGGCTTGATCTCCGTATTATTTTGGGATTTCTATTTTGCATTAATCCTTGATTCTTCTTGTGCACAGCAAGTCCAAAGCTCTTTAAATGTGGGATACTCCTTTCTTGTGTTCATGTTTGTGGAAAATGCATCCCATGTCTTAAGAAGGCCATTGAATACTATATTTACCAGTTCCTTTTCTGAAATGATTTCTTCAATATCTTGTAGTTGATCTCTTAGCTGAGAGATTCTTACAAAGTATGATGTTATGTTGTCATCATCATTCATTTTCATGTCATGGATTTCATTCTTCAGACTCATTACTTCTCCAATGTTTATGAGTGAGAAGAGGTTAGTTAGGGCATCGTACATCTTCTTATATGAGTCAAGAGACGTAGGATATCAAGTGGTATTTTATAGAGTCCACTATGATACTCATAGCATTGATGTCATTGTCCTTGAACTTCTCCATAATTGCAACGTTCTAAGGTTCCTTCTCTTTTCCTTTTTCAAACTGTGGTTCCACGATCTTTCCTTTCACAATATCTAACACTTTATTCTTGGAAAGGATGAGATCAATCCTTGTCTTCCATTCTCTGAAGTTAGAGTCCCATTCTAACTTGTTTTTTGACTTCATAGAGTAAGTAGTGATTGATTTGACTTGATCAACTTTTGAATTTGACTTGGTCAACCTTTGATTTTGACCACAAAATCAAACTTGACGTCTTAGATTGTTGAGAGTACCAGGAGGTGGGTTATGCTAGGGAACATTAGGCTATCCAGAATTTAGGTCAGTCACTTCACTTAAGGTGCCTTAACAAGAGGGTTAGGGTTTCGTTGCTGCAACAAAAATTTGACTGTAACTACAACTATAACTGAGAAAATCCTCCCAATCTATCTTCTAGTATTTAGACTGTCTGAATATAGTGTGGGACCATAACCTGTTAGAAAAATAGGTGTGCTCATTTCACCATAGAAAATATAGAAATATTGTCACCCAACCATAGGTCAAAGCCACCCCCGATCACCTTAACCTTGACAGAGAGAATAATTCTGGAAGAAACCCAAGAACAAATAACCAATCAATGTAGCATACCTCTCTCCAGAGATAGCACACAAGGTGTAAGGTCCAAACCATGACCAACAGAAAGTCCAAGCATAAAGCTGAAAATACAAGTTGCAGTAGTTGCAACTACAACTACTCTCCAGACTTGCACACTTAATAATTTTTTGTAGTGCGCACTATATTTATGCAGTTACGAGGTGTGTGTGTCCAAATGAGCTCTGGAATCTTGTATTTATACTGCTCTTCCTTAGTTTTCTCGGATGAATTCTCTTTCTGGAGGCTAAAAACTCAATATGAATTATTTTCTTTAGCCGAATTGTCTTCTAGGGTTGTGTCCAATGCTTTGGGGTTTCTTGTTTCTTCCCGAAATATTCTATTCTTGTCGGGGTTACACGTGGAGGTTTAATACCTCCCGCAACTACCATAATATCAACACTATCATTATTATCAAGGAAACAACAATGCTTCTGTTGCAAGAAACCCTAAAACAAGATTTCAATATGCATGTATTCTTCTTAAGGAACTAGTGCAGATCATAAACAACTTTTAACATAGAGAAACTTTATCCAACAAGATTATATTAGCCTTAATATACCATTCCTATTATTGATATCTTACTCATACATGCCTAGTGTTTGAAATATTCTCTAATGCCACCTTGTAAGACTCCCAACCACATAAGTACCTTTTAAGAGATGGGGTATTGATTTTTTTTTCCTTAACCATCTCAAAGCCTGTCCTCAAGGGCACCATCATCTTCTTCTTGTCAATAGATTTCCAATGACAACAATTACACTCAAATCCGAGCTCTCGATAAAAATTTATGTCTTTTCAAAAAAATTTAGGTTTTCATTGGCCAAAAGACACCTCACCAACATGTGTGACCCATGTGGCTCCATGTCACCTATGTCATTTGACGACCCTGACGTGTCAAAACACATCACCCTTTATCGTAGGCATGGATTCTGACATGGACGTTGGCATGGAACCAACCAAATGAAAATCGAGCCCATATCCTTTCACGCGCTCAACACTTCGAAAAATGGATTTCCCAATACCTGATACTCTGGGTATCATCCCTCTGAGGCACCGACCCATCGGTCCATCTCCCCCCGTGGTACTGGAATACTAGTCCTTAGGTAAAAAAAAACCTTACCATCTTGAACTCCAACCTCCTAGTTCAGTGTCCTAGATGGAATTTTAGACACATGATGCTTCCACAACCAACCACCTATCATGACACATGGCTCTACCTCTCTCTGCCACATGGCATGACATGTGGCACTTGTACCACTCGACACGTGGCACTAATTTTCTCCATGGATCCCTGCCCAAATATTCCAAATCAACATGGCACGTGGCACCACCACCATGTGACATGTGGACTGACATGGGTTTTCCTGGGTAGTTCCAACTAGAGCTCACAAGATCTCCGACATGGCAATGTTTCGTCGACCCATCAGGCCTTTGTATTATCATGCCTTTGTCACTCTACACATAACAATACTCGAGACCTTCAATCCTTGATATTCCAATATGTCAAGACACCAGGCTATCAATCCATTGGGTGATTGGCCACCAGGCCATTATCCCATCCACATTTCACATAGTCCCAAAACATCTGATCCAGGGCTAAGATGCTACCCATTACACATGGCATCCTCATGCTTCACCAATTGGATTAGAACATGGTGCTATTACGAGCCACCACCTGGCTTAACATGTGTCTACCGGGAGACTGGCCCACCAAGGAATAACTTACACCCTCAACCATCAAATGCTCGGTCCAGTATCTAAGTTGGCACCTTGGACATGTAGAACGACCACAACTAGCCACATTTCTCTACCAAAATTTGCCACTTTCCTAACCCACAATGTGCCACATGACTCTCATATCGCGTCACAAACTGCCTCCTCAAAGTTCCAAATCACTGTGACATGTGGCACAATCACCACTTCACATGCAGAACTCCCACATAGACTAGCATGGTGTTCATGTCATCCTAGAGAACTTAAATCTTCCATCCAAGTGCTGAAAAATATCCATTATGCATTGGTTGGGTGACATCATCCTCCTCTGCTCCAAGCTTATGAGGGAAGGTCAGAACCCTTTTTCGAGAACTTTTCCCATCAAAGTATCGGGCCATCGGGCTTCACTAGCACTTCATACATTCTAGAAAACCCTCGATGCTTGATGTTTGGGGGGCATCAACCCGCCAGGGTAACGAGATATAGAGGCTCTCCCAATTGAAAATGGACATGAAGATACCCTGGGGTTTCGGTACTTCGATACCCCGAGCGTTGGTCTCCCTCCTAAGATTTGTTCACAAGATCTATGATCAATATTTCCTCGACATTTGAATCCGATGGTCAAGACTAAAGGATGTTGTGCAGAGGTTTAAGCTCAATAGGGACCACACTCGATTCATTGACAAACCGTCTACTAACACATGTCACACCTAGACATGTAAACTATTACGGGTACACTTCTCATCATCGTGACATCACTCATATGTGAAAACTTAGTTCATATAAATTGATGGGAAAAATGGAATGGAACCTTTCCCCGGGACCTGGACCCACCGGTCCATCGACATATTAGGTCTTTCCCGAAAGTTACAAACTTGAAATTCATATGAGGTCCGCTATTATGGTACTTCAAGAAAAAAATCCCCTCCTGAGCTCTTACGATATGTCAATGCTTGGGATCTCCCAACATCCTAATGAAACGGTCATGATTTAAATGCTTTGATTAAGTGTTTGTGCTCGATCAAGGGCCCATAATCAACTTTTCCCATGAATCAACCACTGGAAAGTGTCATCCTTGTGACATTGTGGCTACCCTATTGGCATTAGACATCATGACGACACCACCTCTCTTATTTATGAGTAAAGGGCTTGGAACTCTGCTTGTGGGAACCTCAACCTATTGGGTATTGGTTTTCGGCCATTACACAAGGCCTACCCTACAGGATCTCCTAATACTCCGAGGATCCGATGTAAGGATTAACCGATACCTTCTCGTGGATCCCAAGCATTCAACATGATCAGACAACTATTACTCGACTCCTTCGCTGATCCAATGACTCCTGAGTCTGAATGATTATCACATGAATTTAAGTGGGTTAAAAACATTTGGTTTCCTCAAGCTCTTTTAAGCCATTTACCAGCAAGCGGAAAGCCTACTACTTGACACCCAAATGGATATTTTATATCCCCACAAACTATGTGCCAAAATGGGGAGGGGGGACACCACAAGGTTTTATTAGTATTTACTAGCCTTTATAGACACTGGCTTTGCCATTAATTCATTATCCATTTTCATTACAACACTTCATTCCCCTAAGAAATTCTAATTCATTTCTTAACTTATAGATCTGGTTCCCTCTTATGTGAATCCCATTACATCAACATGGAATGTTTTGACCTTCAGAAAAGACTATAGGGTCTTATGTACAAATGTACAAGACATGTACAAATCATATAATTCCACAGTTATTCAAGTACACAAATTTTCCACTGAATCGAGCACTCATTCCATCAAACAGACTTGCACATATATAAGTGCATATACATACACTAACAATTTCATCTCATTCAATTACACAGAGTATATTAATACTTACATGTTCGGTGAAGAAGTTATCTAGCCAATTGACTATGGATGTACACCTTTCCACCCAACCATAGGATCTTGTTTCTTTGTAACTTCGGTAGTAGGCCAGCCCCGTGCAAGGATATGATACCACCAAGGGATTCTTTCTTAGGTTCTCAAGGAAATATGGTAAAGGAAGGACACTCTCCTTCACACCACCACTGGTAGAAAAGTTCTCACACCCACCTAGCTCAGGAGTTATTGAGTTTTATCGAATGTCCTTCCAGCATCAAGCTCGTGGCCTCCTTAGCTCAGGTCGGGTTCTCATATTTTCAGGACTATCTATATAGCTATGCCTTCATGACATTCTACTGTTGCTTCCTCACAACATTTATTTTCTTGCAAGTCTTTCACTTAGAACCGAATTTTCAGGTTCCTCTCCTCTCAAAAATCTAAAAAACACCGATCTCTCTCCCCTCGACTCTCTTTCTCTCTTGTTCTGCATAACCTCCCATACACACACCCATGCAGTATCCCTTCTACACACAATCCTTGGGAAGGTTATCAACTTGTCCCTTGTTTCTTCTTTCAAAAGTAACCTGTGGGGTCAATCTGGGGCTGTAGAAATTGGTACTTTGTTGTACATATGGTTGAATTTTTTTTCTATCCTCGCCTGATCTCCCATGCCTGGATTCATTTGGGGTATTTAGTTGTTCAACTACCATCCTCCCTCATTAAATCATTTTCCTTGAAATCGGGATAAAGGGAAATAACTTATTATTTCCAAATCAGATATTTCAACAAGGAGGCTTGGGTCATCTTAGCATGATGAATCCCCTCTCTAGGTTTCCTCACTCTTCCCTCTAATGGTATCATAGCCAATACTTAAGGCTTAACCCATCAATTAGCTAGTGGGTATTTTTCCAATTAAGATATAGTACAATTATATGGTTTGTATGCTATGACATGGAAATCAAGAGACATGATCAATTACAAGTTGGGGTAAACAAGGGTATTGCAATCCCCTCCCCCTTAAAGGAACACCATCCTCATTGTTCTTTGTGTCTCAACAACACCTGCCATGCCTTTATTTTTCAACTACTTCAACAATGTTGTTCCTCTCCAAGGTTTGGTCCTTTCCTAGACTCTCGGCCTTTATCACATGCCTACAACAATTTTCAAACAACAAGTATATTAATCCCAATTTAATGCAAAAACACTTTATTATTGTTCATAATTCAAGTGGAATTTTACATATCAGCAATATACTTATCTATGCATTTCATGGATCTGCATCCAAATGGTTGTCTCATTAACTTGGCACAATATTTTCATAGGCATACCCATTGTGATCATGATCGTAATCGACAGATTACGAGACTTATTGAAGTATCCTCTTACTTGCAGTCACTCACCCTCTAGGCTCAGTCTCAGGCTCAGGCTCAGGCATACCCTTCTTTGTTATACAGTCCCTTGAGTAATCCATCTTTCCTACCAAGTATTTCTCGCACAAGAAGATATTCAGAGACCTCACCAAGTCTTACAACTAAGGCATCCCTATGACTTACTCTATCGAGGCATCCCTTCGGCTCATGTTACCACATCACGTCATTCCCTATGGTGATCATGGAATATCATATGTTTCTCATGTCACAACACTATCCATTTCCATTATTTCCCATCTTGGCAGCCATCATTTGTCCCTTCATGATAAATATTTCATCTGACCTATATTACATGCATAAGGCCCATGCACAACTAGAAAAACAGAAAATTGTACACTAAATAATTCATATTAATAAATTTTGTCCTGAAGATATGTACAATCACTTATTTTTTTCCGTCTTTTTGATAAATCTAATGAGTGTATCAGTGGAAACCCTGAGTGGATTGTTTTCGTACTACCTGCGGTTATGAGGGTTTTGTAAACTTCTTGGGTATTCACCAACGACTACATGATGCTAGTTTTCATGTCTTGACGTCATGGAGCTCAAATTCCCTCTGGTCTCAACGTTTGATGAGTTGGTCGACTATTTACTTGAAAAATTGGAGTATGCATTGATTTGGTCAATGCCATTTGTGTTCCAGGTGGTTACTCATATTGGCTTGCTCCATTGTAAGGAGGGTGGGTATTCAGGCTCATGACTAGAGGAGGGATTTTCTAGGTGGAGCTTCCAAACCTCTCTTCAACCCACAACCTAGGGTTTTTCTTAGTTCTTCACCACCCACAGAGGTAGGTCATGCTTCAGGTTTGGTTGTAGGGTCTTTGTTGGTCTCCAGTTTTGATCATGTTTTTGCCTATATTATATCACAAAGACCTCCATTTCCATACCAGTACCACTCCCTTTTGGCCTTGTTTTGACATAGTTGACATCTCTTTACCACTCAATGGGGTTACTCAAGGTATTTTTACGTTTCAAGTTATTTTTATGTATTTTGATACTTTAAATTAATATTGAAACTAAT
>SNQJ01S0003366.1:105307-117535 GCA_010110895.2 Picea sitchensis | reverse complement strand
GGGGAAAAAGAATCCCCGTCCACCACAGTGACCAAGTCTGTTATTCCACCCTTTGGTTCGAGCATCCATAAGGTCATAACCTCAGCAGTGACGGAGAAATCTACAGATCCTCCATTGACCACCTAGCCAGGCAAGGGGGGACCGAAGCTGAGTATTTTCGAGAAGTACGAGTTGATCAAGAAAAAGAACCAGACCCTTACCAGCAGTACTTGCGCTCAGTTTTCGAAGAAAACGTCGACTGCGTAGCATAGGCTGCTCTCTGCATTTGACACAGAAAAGGGAAGAATGCACATGGCCTTCCTCCAGGCATAGGTACCTTCGAATTCCAGACAAAGGACGTGCATCCAGCTGATCAAATGGATCTGCACAAGCAGACAGGGGAAATGGTTTTCTACACACTAGAACATGCTTCTACTGCTGCTTCAAAATTAGAGGTGTCCCTGAACAATGTTCAGACACAACTCAAGATGGAAAAGATTTGATCCTTTGCAAAGGACAATGGGATCAAAACTTTGGAGGAGCTGGTCCTCAAGATTGGTTATGATCCTTCGAACATCAAAGCAGCGGAGGAAATGATAAAGAAGAAGAATGCTGACATAGCCTCCTTGAGAAAACAACTGAAACTCTCACCCACAGAGGATTCGCAGGCGAAGGAGATAGTAGAGAAAGAAGGAGAGAAAGATGAGATGCTAAGACTCCTCATGGAGCATAATGCACAGCTTAAATAAATGGAAGCTGAGATGGAGAATTTGTTAAAGGAGAAAGAGAAATTGAAGCCAATGGAAATCATTCCGTTGAGTGCCATCCCAATTTCAGGAGCAAGCACAGCGTCAATGACAGAAATCCCATCCGCGACTCCATTGACATCACAGGAGAAGACAACCGACCTGGCTAAATCCATGGAAAAGATGAACCTGCAGGAGACAGAGATCAGCAGGCTTAAAAAGGAAGTGGAGAACCTTCAGGAACTCAAAAATTCCTTCCAGACCAGCCTCTCCAAGGAAAAGCAGGTGACAGAGCAGCTCAAGCAGGAGTTACAGCAGCTCCGGAAGCAGACAGTGGTAGGAAAAACTTTGGCTAAGGTTAAAGAGAATGTATGGACAGACATCACTAAGTCCATAAACGAGATATGGCCCATGATCCAAATCATGTTTGAGAAGAATGAGTTGGTGTTGAGAAGAAAACAAGCCATTGAAAAGATCAGAGTGGAATTGGGAGACATGCCATCACAGGCAAACGAGATCATCAAGTTCCTCAATTCTAAGACCAAGGAAGAGCTGGAAGAACTGAAGATTGAAGACAGAACAGAGACCATCCTTGAGGTCAAAAGAGTTTTGAACAAGAGAGGATTAATGCTTCAGTTGGAAGAAAAGGTTCAGGCCATGGACCTGGGGGTACATAAATTCTTCAGTAAGATCGAAGCTCTCCAAAAGAAAGGTCTTCCGGGTCTGAAAGTAATCAATGATAAATTGATGACACTCCCAGACTACAAGAAGAGATTAGCCGAAGTGGCTAAGGACAATTCAAATTTACAAGCATTCAAGGGAGCATCACTGGCAAGGCATTCCTAGACGCCCTCAAGTGGGACATTAGTATCCAACACGAGATTCGATACATCTTCCTCACAAAGCTGACATTCGCCAAATACACAGAAATGGACGAAGTGTATCGAAGACTGCTCAAAGTCAACATGCCCAGTCATCTTAGATGGGAGGAGCTCTGTGATCTAATCGACTAGCAGATGAGCTGTCCCGGTACAGTCAGTTGTCTAGTCAGATGAAGTCGTGCAGAAGCTTCATCAACAACCCACCCAGAAATCAGCATGCAGTTGCACCACATCACCAAGCAGTTCCTAGATTTAGGAATTTTGTTAAGTTAGTTAGGCTAAGAATAGATTTAGCACGTCCTGGTCATTAATGACAGGATCTTTGTAATTTGAGTTATAAATACTTCACCTTTCGAGGTATTGAGGGTTGTTGATCTTCACACCCTGACGCTATCAGACTGTAATCTTTTTGAAGAGATCTTCCATTAATAAAAATGAGGCACTTTCACAGGATTCTTGCGTGTATTCACTGGTGATGTTTTTCTCTCTAAGTTGAATGTTATTCTCGCTTTGTTATCATACTGTTTTATACATCTAATCTTTAAGAGTAACGAATGTTGCAGGATTTATCTCGTATACCCTGTTTCTAACTCGAAATATTTTAGTGTTTATCTTCTGGTGTTTTCAATAAAGGAATTCTTAACTGCTTCTATGTTGAAATTATCTTTCTCATCTTTTCTTTTGTTCATCATTTAAGCTACTAAAAGATCCAGTGGTTATATTATCTCGCCCTGCGAAATTTTTTCCTTTTCTTTCTGGTTTGTATTTCATATTTTATTAAAACACGGACCCCATAGCCCAATGGATGTGTAGGCTATCTCAACCAATTCGAAAAAACACTTTGACAACGAAAACCGACTTATTTCTTTACCTAGCCTAATATTTGAAATTTGAAACATAGCTAAATCTAATAGAGAGATCCCTCTCTGAAGTTGGGAGGGATAGATGCTAGCTTCAAAAGTGGTTGGATAAAGTTACCTTAGTAGATTTATTCTGCTGTCAACCTCTAGGAAATTTACCAAGTGCTAACAGTCCCAACCTAGTTGTAGACACCTAAGTTATGCAACCCCCCTGCCTCTACCTCAAGTGAGACTTCATTTGCTTCGCAGGTGTTGCCAAAAGGGCTAGTAGTTAGGGTTTTGTTGGTGTGATGTTGAAGCGTTGAACCCTGGGTCTGTCCCTGTGCCAACAAATGGTTCTGTTGCCGGGAACTGAAACTGTGATTGCTGGGAACTGAAGAAAAGAGAAATCTTTGTGTATAGATATGTAGTTGTAGTGCGTAGTATTCTACTTGACTTGCGAGACTCTATGATAAGAAAGAAACTGGATCTGAAAGAAGGAGGTAAGATCTTAAATCTTTGTGCTCTGGTAAAGGTAAGATAAGTGGAAATATTTTCTTCAGAAGTATGAATCTAGGCATGTTTGGTAGATTTTGTCCTAGTCTGAAAACTAGGGCATCGTTAGAAGAAATATTTGATCTGAATACATTTTAAAGATATAGTGAAATATATGTTATTCCTATGCATAGAAAGAAATTTTGGACTAACAAGTGGATGCAGGAACCTAGAAAGAATTTTTGCAAATTGCAGGTCCAACACTGTGATCCCAGTGTGTAGTACGGGAAAGGTTGGGTATCGTTTAAAAGAAAGAGAGTATTAACACTTTGTTATAACTGCAGAAGATCGAGACATCTTGCTAAGGAATGCCCTAGTACAGGTCCTATTTGTCATTGTTGTAAAGTTATTGGTCACCAAGTTGAGGATTGCCCAAGAATGATTGCCAAAGTTGAAAAGATGAACATGAGACAAGAAAACTATGAAGAAGGTCAAGAGACTAAGGATATGTTAGATAACCAGGAAGAATCATAGATTATGTTATTACAACTGAAAGAAACATTGAATGATCATAGAGACATCAGTTTACCAGAGATTGTAAAAGAGAAACAGTGCATAGAAACAAGAATATGAGACTTTGACATAGATTGTGTATTAGATGAAGAAACACATGTGAATACTATGCCAGAAAGCACTTCGGAAATTTTGGGAAAGCCTGCTATGATACCTTCATTGGGAATGATAGGCTTTTTTAAAGGAAAGATGATAACCCTATGTGGAAGAGTTAGTAATATACCTATGATTTCTCATGAAAGACCCTCAACAGTGTGAAGTTACTACGCTATGAGAAGATAAGAATGAGAATGTAAAGAAGAATCCAGAGACTCAGATCACAGGGAAGAAGGAAAGGAAGCTCAGTAAGAAGAAATCCAAGTTAGAAAAACTACAGGAAGTTCCAGTAAATACTTCACAGGAGATAGGTCCGCAGAAGTTGAAACTCGTCGAAATAGCAGAACCACACAGAATGGGACTTCACCACGACAAATCTATATGACCGTTGGAAGCACCCCGACCATTAGAATGATGCTAGGGAATAGTTAGAAACGCAGTTATTTCTAGAAAGACTATCATTGGACCGTTGGGACCACACCATAAATACCACATTCGTATTGATTAGGGCATTCCTACCCATTGGAGGAATCTGTTACGAAATTGCTTATTTAACCCATCGGACGTTGCGCCAGGACCACTTTTTGAAAATTGAGATATCCAAGCCAATAGAAGCGATTTCATACCGCGTTGTGTTGTCTAGACCTCGTCATCCATTTGATTACCTTGTTTGTCTGTTCGCCTACCCGATCTCCTTGATTACAAGTGTGAATGTCGGGCGAACAGAGCACCCTAGAGAAGTTTATGGAGGAGATTTTTATCGATCTCATGGATGAGAAATTCATGTCTATATGGATACAAGAATCATGGAATGGTAGATTGAAAGCATCCCCCTCTACTGCTAAGAAGTGAAGAAAACACCGCAATGATCTAGCTAACGTGAAGCAGATCCTGTTGTTCTTGCCTGAATACATCCCGCCTTTGACTGGTACAGTTAGCTGTGACAGTATCCTGCATGACTTTGAATACACATTGATCATTGCATACATCTCGAAGGGGATACACACAGTTGGACCCCAGTTAGGACACATCCCAGCGCTGAAGAACAATGACTTCAACCTTGGTGATAGGAAGAAGTATGCGATGCTTGCATCGCACAGGTACCTGATGAAGACGACTGGAAAGAATCCCAAGATAGTCTCCCAGCCATGGATTAAGGATCTTGAATGTAATGAATATCGCCTACTTCAGTTGACATTAGGAGGTTAATGCTTGCATTAAACTCCTCCTATCATTTTATCATGGAGGTTATCTTTGGTTAGACATGCATATCACTGTGGATCTGAAGTTGATCCACCTGATCACTGGATTGAGCATGCAAGGACCACACCCTCAACATTTCTACCCAGGGAAGACTTCAGACCGCTCCCTGGCACAATGCATAAAGGAATCCTATGGCGACGTGGAGAAGGGAAAGCAAGGCTATAAGTTAGCCTCCATCCAGGATGGCTTAGTGCGCCTTTCTTTCCAACTGATCGTTACCAATCTCGTCAGAAAAAACCAGCCGACCCAAGTCACAGGGTTCATAGTGGAACTCGCAGGGAAGTGAATATAAGGAATGCAGATGAATTGGTTGAGTCATCTCGTCAATGAGATGGAAAAGGACTGTCACGAAGTGCAAGATCAAGGGTATGAATTCCATTTCAGTTGGCTACTGGTATTGATCTCATTTGTTGCTTGGAAAATGTCGGAAGGAGCATCGTTCCCAGAAGTTGAGCCATCGGAGCCTTTGGCCGTGAGGTTCGCCACCTTGTGGTATACAAATGATATGGAGAAGAAGTGGCAGTCGAATGTTCTCTTCCATTCTTACTACCCACAACTGAAGCACACCACTAAATCATTTCCACAGATGACACCAAATACACTCCATTAGTACAGAACATTCGCGAAGTTCTGCACAGACCGACACTTCATCTACATCACTGCATGCAGGGATGAAAGTAAGGAGGAGCTGCAGTATTATTATAAGTTGACCGATGAAGACATGGAAGAGATCACTAAATAATGGTCAGAAGAGTTCCTTGTACCGGTGGAAGATGCAGAACTCTCTGACCCCAACATCATAGGAAGTCCATTGGTCACCTGGGTAGAACATGATGGACAAAAGAAAAAGAAGAAAAAGGAGGACTTGCAGAACATAGAAAGTGATGAGGAGGACATCACATCATAGGAGAGTTGTGTTGTGAGTGGGAAATCCCTCTACGGACTAGCACTTAGGGTTAGATTATGCATGCAGAAAAGACCTAAAGATCTCTACTTTCTACCGTCGTCCCAAACCTAATCCCCATTATTCTTAAGCAAATACATAGTTAAATGAGCATACCTTATTATGGGTGTTTGATGTAGACCCTCCTTACGCTTGATCATTTTTTGATTRCATCTCTCCTCCCAAGGCTGACCTGTATTCACATAAAACAAACAACAAACTCCACATGCATTTGATCTATATATTAATGGGTTARAGATTTCAATAAACAAGTATACAATAAATATTAAAAACCTCATATGGTGGGACGGGAAAAGTATCTCTTTATTATTAACTTCAAAAAATCAACTTACAATGATGAAGCCAGCCGCTGCTCCATGAACTTGGTCCTGGGMTCCTCTTCTATTGTCCTCCAACTTCTTTKCTCTGTATCTCTTCTTGCACAAGGATGGCTAAAGGGTTGGGACAAAGGGAATATACAATTGGGTATAGTTTCTTTAATATGATTCTCCTCCTCCAAATGGGACCCCTAACCCTTATTTTATAGGCTAGAAGAAGCTAGGTATTTGGACGAACCCTCGGCCATGAATGGTTGGAAGGTTTAGTTAACTTACCYAAAGCTGTGTGTTCTGTTGGCAACTTTCCTTTTTTTCRTGCTTTTGTAGGTACACGCAGGCTGTTTTGGGTCAGCTAGCATGTACATGCATGCAGTAATGGAGTAGGGAACGTGGGCCCTTATAAAAGAGGTTTTTAATAAGAGTTGTTCAGTAGTGCTTTGGAAAAAAAGGAATCTGAGATGGCCTAATGCCAGGTAAGCATGTCTGGTGCAAATTAGGGTTACAACAAGTTGGTCGAGATCGCCCGCAAGAGGAGGAGGAGACGAAGTGAACCAAGAGGAAGGAGGGGAAGAAGGAGAAAAGAAAGACAAAGGAGAAGCTACATTGCCGAAGGATTCCCTCACTACAGCAAAAACATCATAGAAGAGGAAGGTTTCCCTGGAGAAACCTTCGGCAATAAAGAAGGCCCACGACAACAAGACTCAATTGAAGAATGTGCTCACAGTGGAAGATGCAGACCTCATCATCGCAATCATGGAGGATGCATCAAAAGATATCTTGCAGAGACATGAATCGAAGCAAGAAACACTGTATGAGATAATAGAGAAGGATCTCAAGGACATACATCACTCTATCCATTCGAGCCGCTCAATACCAACTGCGCCTTCTTCAACGAAAAATGTAGAATTGGGGGATGAGCCCACCCAATTACAAATATTAGTAGATGCAATAAAGGCTTGAACTCATCAATACCAAGAAGAAAAGGAGAAGGATATAGAAGTAGTGAAGAAAGAAAAGGAGGAGGCCTTAGAGAAACTTCAAATTGCGCAGCAGGAGAAAGATGAAATTAGGGCGATGTTCGAGGAGAACAAAGAGAAGATGCAGAAAGAAAAAGACCAGTTTCTTGCAGAGAAGTCTATGGTCAAAGAGGTAGTGACTAAAGAACTTCACTCTGTGTTGAGCTTGGCACAAGAGGAACTAGAGTCAATTGAGATTCAAGTTGGGAATCTTGTTGAAGACATTCAACATCTTCAAGCATGAATAATGGAGTTAGAAATCCAAGTAGTGCCAAGCACTCCGCAAGAAGTGCGCGATCAAAGGGAAGAAGCGGCTAGGAGCAAAATATAAATAATCAGTGTACTAGCCTCAGAGTGTAAGAAACTGAGCAGTCGAAGTGCGCAAACCTATGAGTGCCTTGTAGAAGATCTGGAGCTAAGGAAATTGGAAGCACAACTCCAGGAGGCTAAGCAGCATGCATCCACCATGCAAGCACAGATGAAACTGCTTACTATAGTCGAGAATATGAAAAGATCAAAGGAACAATACACAGTTTAGGAGCAGGTTATTGCCATCCAGAGAAGAGTCATGGAGGTTACACAGAGACTCCAGCCGGTGTAGGATGAAGCATGCACACTTTTTGAAGTGATCGAAGGACAAGGCTCACAGCTGGAACAGGTGGTCGTGACATGGAACAGTTCCTGGAAGGGCATGTCACCAAGAAAGTAATTCAGGAGTTCATCAAGCAGGAGGCTCTGGCGAAGCAGCAAGTTGAGGCAACTTGAGCTAAGCTCGAGGCCTACGAAGTAGTGTTGCCTAGATATGAGTGACTTGAGACAAGTCACAGGTGAGTGTTGGGGGCATGTTGAACCTCGACCAATTTTTTTGGAAACATTGGTTGTGTTTGACCACTTTTGGAACTTCGATAGGCTAGTCGAAGATAGAGTGTCCATGCGAAGCGGAGATTGTGGTATCTCACTCATTTTGCGGGATTTTGGACCCAGAAAATGGATTTTAGGGTTTATGTAACGGGTATGGGATGTCATCCCATGGGTTTACCCATGTTTAGGCCTTTTTTTAATGTATAAATAAGTAGATATGACTTAGAGCGAAGTCTATCTAAGTTGGCTTCATGCAAGAATATGTAAGGGTTGCTAAGTGCGAAGAATAGTTGTTGTCTTTTGTGCATCCTGTGTGTTGAGACTTGCAGAGCTAAGTGAAAGTGATTGTAAGAGTATTTTTGCAGACGTACTGTGTAAGGTTTTGTGCGATCAAGGAGTTGGCTCTATGCCTTGACCTGATTTTGAGGAAGGTGGATCTAGTGCGATGTGCGCAGATCACCTGTCCACTGTGGAGTTGGGCTCTGTGGCTTTGTGCACAAGAGAAGATGAATGTAAGGAGTTTGAAGACTAATAAAGAATAAGAATAAGAAGTCGGTGGACGTAGCCCCACACTGGGGTGAAGCACATATATCTTGTGTTGATGTGCTTTGTGCGATGTTGTTGATGTTGTTTATGTTGTTTATATATTAGTGTATTGATATTTATATATTTTGGATGGATGTATGGATGCTTAGTGCTATATTGATGGTAAATGAATGCTAGATATGATTTAATGTTGTGGGTTAAGTGATTGGAAGTACTTGATCTTGGTTGTTACTGTGTTGTTCTGTAATAAGGGTTGAATATGGGATGTGGATAAGATCCAAGAACTGATGCATATTGTTGGCTAAGTGTTATGTTAAGTATTGTAATCACAGATCTGTGTCCCAGCCTAGTTGTAGACACCTGAGTCCTGCAACCCCCCCAGCCTCTACCTCGGGTGAGACTTCATCTGCTTTGCAGGTGTCACCGAAAGGGCCAGTAGTTAGGGTTTTGTTGGTGCGTTGTTGAAGTGTTGAACCATGGGTCTGCCCCTGTGCCAACAGAGGATGACATGAACCCTATGATATTCCAAGAACATTTCAATTCCAGTGCCTTATCCATTGGGCTACAGAGTCTTATTGTTGATCTACTACAAACCAAGAAACTAAAAGAAACAAAATAATGCTCGCATGATGAGCTTATTCCCCTACTTATAACCTGATATTTGATATGCTTGATCAGGTGAAATAAAAATCCATTACATCCATGAAAGGACCTAGTCTATTGATTGAATTCCTTGCATAACCCTTCTTAATGGCAATTCAAATTGAAAATTAAATCCAATCTGAAAAGGCATCCACTTTGTAGAACCAATTCCACTGACTGATTCTACGTAAATCATAAAGGTCTCTTTCTCTGATGTTTCCAACATAAATGCAAAAGGATCTTGAAGAATATTTGTGAATACCACTTGTTTATTGATAAAAAGGAAAGGAAAGAATGTTTCTATATTTCCTTTATGTTCACAAGTATATAGTAACATTCAAGTTTCTTTCTTCACTATATACTTTTCTTCAAATGTTGATTTTTCTTGTTCTAAGTTTTCAAATGCAAGATCATTCTCAGAACAAATGGAAATAGTTTGATTATTTTCCTTATCATGCATTTCAACCTCAATAAAATTATCCATATAGAGAACAATAGGATCACTAAGAACATGGAAAGGTTGTTGTTGACTTATAATGTTATCATTATGTTCCAAAAAAACTTGTGTGATTTTGCAGCTCAACTCTCTCTTCTCTATAAGCAACTTCATTTTTTTCTTTCAAAAGATTAAATCAAGAAAATCATAAGGGAAATGACTTAGCTCTAGCTAAGTCACAATTTTCCCTATGATCGAGGTCATAACTGTCACAATTGGATTGAATTCTTTCATAAGATTGTTGAAAAGAATCATTCTCTGGATGAAACAATATTTTTGATGTTTTTTGGAAATCAACCTCATCATGGTTATTGTACTCATCATATACAGGTAAACAAAAGGATTCTTGAAGATCATAATTAACAAAATTAGAGACAACATATTTCTCCTCAATGGGATGCTCTGCCAACTCCTTCTCATGGAATCCTTCTTGTTCATATTCACTATCAGCTATCTCTTCATTCCACTCCTCATCCTTAACTTGATATGAAAATTTTCCATAGGCTTTGAGATTGTCCTCAACCTCTTGAGCATAAATGAACATTTTCTACAAGGTGACAGACCTCCTTTCTAGGAGAAGATGAGAAAAATATAGATGAAGAGTTGTTACATAACACAATCTAGCAGCAACTTCAGGAGGTCGGATATCTAAATTCATGCTGCAATAAAAACTATAAAATCTCTCGTTGAAAATAGAAAGAGCTTCATCCTCCACTATTTTCAAATCATAAAATTCAGAAAAGTATTGGTCAAGAGATTTGTTCTCTCCCCAGTGCCTTGAAAATGCACCAAATAACTCATCCCGCGAACCAATGGAACCAACCTCTATATTTTTAAACCACAAAGAAGCATCTCCAACCAAATATTTGGAAAATAACCTCATAACAACATCCTCATGCATGATTTCCAAATTGTCAATGACATTATGAAAATCTCCCAAATGCTTCTCAGCTATAATATGATCTTCTCCAACAAAAAGAGGCAAATATTATAAAAACTTGGGAGGGTAAGGATGAAGAGTAGATGGCAGTTTTAAGGGTTTAAACATTTTTTCTTTTTTTCTAGACTGAACATTAGTAGGATGAAAGTGAGGTTCAATGGATTTATTGAAAATTCCAGTAGTGGTGGTAGAATATGGTACTATTATTAGAGAAGTTGGTGAATCAGTTGTATCATTATTTTGGTTATAGGGTTGATCATGTTTAGGAAGGATTTGAATACAAAAATTGTTCTCATATGTTTTAGATGAAGGAATAGAGTCAACATCAACTATGTAAGAAGAATGCAGACCTTCTTCTTTCAAAGAGGGATATATAGTAGTAGGCTTATGGTCATCAGAGTAAACAAATAAAAGGATGATTCTCCTAATATATGAAGGAAAGGATAGGAAAGAACTGATAAAAATGAATATGATTTCTTGAAGGAAACATATATCTTGATACCTGGACTTCTTGTGTATTCCTATCATTTTTTATGTCTGAGCTCATTCCTCAATGGTCTTGTAACTTGATTTGAATCATGAGAAGGTTCTTCAAATGTGTGGAGTCGTCATGGTGAAATATTGCAGTCTATTATGCCACCAAATCCTTGGTCACCATCAAGAACTGGTAGTAATCCGTGTCATACAACATAAGGAATATATTCTACTTTGTCATTGGCAACGATGCCAAAAATGTTAGCACTAGAAGTCACACCTAGAGTGTTGTAAGTGTAAGCCTAGTACTCATCAGAATATGAATGATTTAAAACAGGTTTATACTGCAGTGGATTAACAAGACTCAGTAATAAAGGGAGAGGGAAACAAATTGTCTGCAAAGGAATTCCATTGGGCATGGAATCATAACATCCTAGAGATCAAAGGAAATCAAATTGTATACCAGACAAAAATGCTATATAATGAAGACTAGAATCATAGAGAATATGAAAAAAGGAAGAACACCCATTGTACATAGATCCTTTCTACAAACATATTAAAAATTGCTTAAACAATAAACAATGATTTAATGGGAAAGCTACACCAGATCCTCTGTTGTTCATGAATCCATCAATAAATGGAAGCTATGATCCTTAAAACTTGCAATACATTCAATAAAGAGGATGACAAGATAAATTAAAAACAAATAATACAATATGATAAACAACTCTCGTGAATGTTTGTTGACGGGCGAAATTGACCGTCCATCAACTGGGAGAGTGGAATCGGTCCGGGGTTGTCTAAATAACCCAATCCGTTTGGAATGGACCACCCTGACGAGTTTAACGGATCCATTGGCCGCTCTAAGGTTTCCTATGAAAACTAGAGAGGAATGATCTGAGCTAAGAAATCTTACTAAAGTAAATAAAACAAACTAAACTATAACTAAATACAAGAAAACTAACTAAAATAAAGGAAACTAGAAACTAATAAAGCAAACTACACTAATCTAACTATAAACTACTAACTATTATATATACAAGATACTAATTATGATTATAATAACTCAAATCAACTATCTAATTATCAGCTATAATATT
>SNQJ01S0003366.1:56986-73690 GCA_010110895.2 Picea sitchensis | reverse complement strand
AAAAAAATTGTAAATAAATTTTCAAGGGACCATTTGGAGTCCAATTTTGGGTTGTTTATTTACATAGAGTTTTGTTGTCAATATCACAATTTCAATTAGGTCGTAAATATCTATGATTTTCATGTTTAGGAAAAAACATTTTGTTTTATGTAGCATCACTTTTTGATTTAGGTGTTTATTTTAATGTTTTTCTGAGCTATTGTCTGAGTTTCGAAGGCCATGTGTGAAAAATGTTGTAATTTTGACCCTGTTTAAAAAAATGGTGCTACTGGTAGCACCACTTTTTGATTTGGAGGTTGATTTTCATGTTTTTTACGCAAAAAAATGGGTTTTAAGGGCTAGAGTTCTCGTTTTGAGGTCACAGTTCTCGTTAAGTCGATAACTATGTTTTTTCCATCTGTTTGCTTCATATTCTTTTTCTTCTGTGTATTATTTTATGAATTTGCATAGTTATATCCTGATGTGTGATAACCATTCCTTATGTGCAATCTCCTATGCCTTGTACTCTATAATATTTTTCATTTTCTTATATCTACTTTTTATTTGATTTTCTTCCTTTTTTCTACTTTTTACTTGTTTTTTTGTGTTTTTTCTTCCTACCATAATACAACTATTATGATACATGTGGTATGGCATAGCTCAGATTACTACGTAGATTGTCAGTCATTTGTATAGAGTTTTAGTCGAATTCCATTCACCATTCCTCTAAGGAATTCTCTATTCAGGGTTTCCAACTTTGTAGCACATGTCTTTGTTACACGTTGCATCACATAGGGTCCTAACCAGTGCATTCTGAACTTTCTTGGATGTTGCATGAACTTTTTGTCATAGAGTAATACCAAATATCCTACTTGAAACTTTTTCTGTTTAATGTGTTGATCATGCCATGCCTTCTCTCTTTTCTTCTCAACTTGTTGATGGAAACCTGCGACAAACCAATCTTCCTCAAGTTGTACTAATTGTGCCAAGCTCTCCTCTATTGCGCTAGAATCTAAAAGATCAGTGATTTTTCAAATGCGAAGGATAGGTAGAATAAACTCCATTGGCATCACTACTTCTTGCCCCATAAACTAACATGAAAGGTGTCTGGCCTGACAACTTTTTACTTGTAGTCATGTAATCCCATAACACTGCAGAAAATCTTAAGTCCCAATCGTCTATCCCTATGTTGCAATTTTTTGTCAAGGGATTCTCCAAGATTTTATTGGAAGCTTCCATTGTTCCATTGGCTTGAGGATGATACAGGGTACTCTTATGATGATGAATTTTAAACTCCTCAATCAATGATGCAATTGTCTTATTCAAAAAGTGTGTGCCTTGATCACTAAGTAATATGCGTGAACATACAAACCTTGCGACTATATTCTCAAACAAAAACCTCGCAGTAGTCTCTACAGTGCAGTCTATAACTGGTGTTGCTTCTTCCCATATTTTCAAGTACTCTGTCGCAGTGATTATGTACCTTTCCCTTGATCTTATTTCTTGTGTATTTATTGGGCCTACAAATTATATGACTCATTTCTAAAAAAAAATCAAGGTAACTTGTGGATTCAAACGAATTTCATCCCTCTTGGATGGTTTTCCCACTCTTTAACATACATCACATGACTGATATTATTCCTTAGCATTTTTGTGAAGTGTAGTCCACCAAATCCCTGCACAAAAAATATTTTGTGTAGTTCTCTCCATGTATAATTTCATCCTACAATCCCATCATGTTCTTCTATGAGTATCATCGGTCTTTCATGTTCCAGCACACATCATCCCAATATTCCATCTGCACACAAATTGTATAAATTTCCTGAAATCAACTAATAATCTGATGCTTTGACTACCATTCCTTTCTTCTGCACCACAGTCATCTCTGTTGGAGCCATGCATGTACTTAAAAATTGCACGATGTCCAAGAATTAATCATCCACCATATTTACTATAAATACATGTGCATCTAGTAAATTGTCATATAAATTTCTTGCATCTTCTACTGATAGTATGCACGATAGATGATCTGGTCCTGCATTCAACTTCCCTCGCTTCACCACAACCTAAAAATTGTATTCCTAGAATAAAAATAGCCATATGCATATTCTCCCCCCCCCCCAACACTGGCTTATTCACCAAGTAGTTTAATGCAAAACAGTCTGTATACATATTAAAATGAGACCCCAATTTTGTAGCGCATAGACCATTACCAATCCTTCTCGTTATGTGGTAGTATAATTCTTCTCTGATATGGAAAAATTCCTACTTGCAAAAGAAATTGGGTGATCTATGTCTCTGTCCCCTGGTTGAGATAGTATTGTTCCCAATTCTATGGACAATGCATCTACATGTACATGGAATTCTTTGTTCCAATCTGGAAAGATCAGAATTGGTGCGGTCACTAGTTTTTTCTTTAATGTGTCCAACCCCTTATGATAGTCCTTGTTCCATTGAAACTTTGCTTCCTTCTTCAACAAATTTTCCATCGATGTTGTGATCTGCACATAGCCCTTGATAAACTTCCTATAATAGCCTATATGACCTAGAGTTACCCTCAATTATCTAACTAATGTAGGTGGTTCTAAATCCAGAATTACTGTAATATTGGTTGGGTCTACTAGTAATCCCTGCTTTCATGTTACATTTCCCAACAAAATTCCAAACGGTGCGCAAAAAATAAACTTCTTTGAATTCAATGAAATATGACACTGTGTACATTGATCCAACATCAACCTAATTACGTCTATATGATCCTGCAGTAGACTAAACACAATACAATCATCAAAGTACACTTCAAGGAACTTATGAATAAATTCCTTGAACACTGCTACCACAACTCTGGAAAACACCACACGGGAATTCTTCAGTCCAAAGGGAATTACTATATACTGATAAATCCCCCACTCTATCATGAAAGTAGTCTTTTGTTGGTCCTCCTACGTACTTTTTATATGATGGTACCTCGACAATCCATCAGTGAAATAATACGTTTCTTATCCCCCTACATGTTCTAGTACCTCATCTGTGAATGGTGTTGGGAATGGGTCATGTAAAAAATCATCATTCAACTTCCTCAGATCCATGCAGATAATGATTCCTCTTTTCTTCTTTTCTTTCACTACCATTGGACTAATCCACTCTAATTATTCTATTGGTTCAATTATCTATGCATCCAACATCATGTCTATTTCAGCTTTCACCTTTTCCTTGTACTTCAAATTTAACTTATAACGCTAGTGTCGTACTGTCTTAACTCCAAGTTTCAAGGGAATATTCATCTCTCCTAAGTCCCTTTTTATCCCATTCATCTCTGAAAATGCCATTGGAAATAGATCTTGATATTCACACAACAAGTCTGCAATCTTCTCGACTATTTCATCACTTCAGTAATCCCCTATTTGTGCAAACTTTAGATTCCCAGTCATCCCAATGTTTACCTTCCATGTTTTTATAGGATGTGTTTATGTGACAGACTCAATATATGGCCCTTCTACTTCTCGTTCTCCTTATGTTTCAATGACTTGTACATTCCTAGGATCTTCTTCATGATATTCTTCCTTAGCCACATTGTAACATTCCAATAACTCTTGTAAATTCATAGTAGTCTTATGTACATTGCACACTAGTACAACTTCAATCTACCCTTCTTATGAGAAGATATTAGTTCTAATAGCTTGTATCATTGCATCTATTTTTGGGGATTTATGTTCAAAAGTAAATGTGACTTTGCACCTTTGGACCAACTCATCCCATCTTGTTTTCTCTCTGTGCATTTCCAATTCCAAATACTATTTATTCAGAATCATGTGCAAGGTATGTATAAATCTATGCATCCATTATGTCTCTGGCACTGAACTCCATAAAGTCTTGCACTACCCCATGTGACCTACTAGATTACTCTGTCGTGTATACTTTGGTGCAATATTTTCTTATTCATTCTTGAACCTTACTTGCAGTATCCTTCTGCATTGTGGCCAATCTTCCATTCCTTCCTTGTGTGCAGCCCACCATCTGGCTAGAGTCGCTTTTAGGACAACATCTAGTGCTAATAGCCTTTCTTGTTTGGGTACCTGCAGCTAAAATGTCTTTACAAACAAACTTGTGTGAGATAATCCTTCTTACCTGGGTGGATCACATATCTATGTTCCAATTTAGTGCAAGGATTAGGTTATGTGTGTACATAGTCTAGTTGACACTTCTTGCATTGTTTGTTTCCAATGCTCTAGAACTTCATCAAAATCTGATGCACATGAACTAATAATTTTCCAACTTAGCACACCATTTGCAATAGGGTTTACATAATCATCCATCCAAACAATCATGTTATATAAGTTGTCGATGTCATTTCCTCTTGTTGGCTCTATATATATCTTTCCTTATGATGGGTCCAAGGGTGCAGTGACTTTAAAATCTCCATCTTCAAATATCATATCCCTCCTCTTTAAGTTAATGATCGCTTGGTTATCAAAATCTCATTCTAGTCTCATCAGTGAGGGATATGGTTGAATGTCATCCATGATCTCAATAACTTCAAAGTCTACCACATTGCACACCCCATCTATGTTCACAGGTACTCTTTTCAAACGACCAATCGGTACTATTTTATGTTGATTCGTGAGCCTTAGATGATTAATATACCATACTAGTTCTGGTTTTCCCATCATCTCCCATGTCTGCTTGGGTAAAATATTCACTTCAGACCCCAAGTCCAAGATAATGTTATCCACAACATACTCCCCAATTTTCACATTGAATCTGAATTCTTCATTGGTCCTCTTCTGGCACAGTACCTGATTCACCACCCTTTGTGCAATGGTAGTTTCACTTTCTCTTGTACAGTGATCAATCATGTCATATAGTGTACCTGATGTAGTTTCATCTTTCATTATCTCTACACAATTTCTCAGGAATTTTGTTAGTGTGGTTACCTTTCCAGTTGGTTTCTCAAACATGGTGTGATCTTCTACACGAGGCACATATGATGTTGATTCTCCCCAATCTTATATGAGTACCTATTTTCTTTCCCTCTGATATGTCTCTTTTTCTTGTTGAGGATCAAAGGTTGTCATAGGACCTACTAACTTCCTTACCCATTGCTCAGTATGCTTCCCTTCACTTGTCATATCATATTTTGTTCTAGATCCTCCACATGTAACAACTCCTATTCTTGGTCCTTAATTGTGTTTTTCAACTAATATGTTTTGTATATTCTGATTTGGATTCTGTTTTTGGTTTCCTCTAGCTTGCCATTTCACAACTATTTGAGTACAATATTATGTCGCATGATCCAATGCTCTGTAGTATGTGCATGTTGTACACAGATTTGGGCAGTTGTGGGATAAGTGTCTTGGTTTATTACAATTATAACATATTATCAGTCCTCTTCCTCCCCTACCATAACTTCCTCTACCTCAACCTCTTCCAAGGTTTCCTTTGTTCCCTAGATTGAAACCTCTTTGATTATTATATTGTATACCACCCCCTTCTGATGCATCATTCTCCTCCTAAACCTTGTATATATCCAAAGTGCGCTCCCTCATCAATTTGAATGCATGGCAATCCTTCTCCTCATATCCAACGGACTTACAAAAATTGCAAAACAAGTTCCTTGGTGTACTTTGTTACTTCTGTAGTAATGAACATTCAATTTGATGATGTCCCCATTTCTTATATATATTGCAATACCCCTCATGGTAATGGATTCAACACTCTGGTCGCTAAATATTGCATGAATGTTGGGCGTTCGTCCTTGTGATGGCATTCATTCCTACACTTGGTACACCATAATTGTTCTCATTTCTCCTTTCCTTTGTAAGTTCTGCTAGTTGAATCATCAATGCATACAACTACATATAAACTTGTGTCATTCCTCCTTTGTCTCCCATAGAGGATGATTCTAATTTCATTGCAATTTCCAACACCTCGGGCTACGATGCAACTTTATCTTATTTCATTGCAATTTCCAACACCTCGGGCTACGATGCAACTTTATCTTGAATCAATGGTCTGCAAATGTGTCGTAGAAGTCCTGCAATAAACCATTCTTCATGTTGTTGATCTGGGATATGAAACATCATCCTTCCTATCGGGTCCTTAAACCATTGATTGAAGTCCCATACTAAATATGTTTGCACCTGTTTAATCTCCTTCAGTTCTATAATGTACTATGATTTCGACATTAGCTTCTTGAACTCCTTCAGTAATGCTTGCTTTATCTCTTCTAAATTTTTGGTCTGCCCTGTAAGTGTGGTACTCTACAACATCATGTACCAGACTATCACGCTACCTCTAAATGGTGTTTCCAATTATGTAATCTTCATAGCCTCATATTGGATGTTCTTAGCGGCACAAATTGTCTCGCGAACAAAAAAATGTCGTTCTGGGTCCTCTGACCCAACTCCCTATAACTCAGGAAGTATAAGGGTGTTGTCTACCCCTGACATGTTGCTTTGTGTAGTCCCTCCTCTTGGCGATGTTGGTTGATTATGACTCTACACACTACTTCCATTTCTCTGATTTCTACTACTTTTTCCTCCCTCGCTAACTATAAGCACTTTTTATACTTTTTCAACTGTTAACTTTGATTGTGGGGATGCACATGGGGTCGTGGATTTGACGCAAGACTCATTTTGAGTAGGAATTAATGGTTTTTTAATCACTGGAGTGGATTGGAACTCCCCTTATTCTCCTCCTATATATGGTATCTCCATGATTTGGATTAGTGTGCAAGGTTCTCTCCCCTCTAGCTCACTACATGACTCTCTTTTCTTAGCCCTAGTCTTTCACCTATTGCACCTCCTTTCTCCATGCAATAATCCAAACTCGTCTTCTTCCTTTGGTATACCTTCTTTAGTCCTTTGCATCCTTAGTCCCTCCCTTCTTTCTCCATCGCTTCCTCTCTCATCCTCAGACTATCCTCTTGTCATCCCTCGATTCCCCTATGTGCGTGAACCCCCTTAGAATTCGGATTGCACTTTCATCATGCACTTGTCACATAAAAACTTGTTTATCCACGTACCTAATTATTTCACTAAACTTCCACACAGACCTTTGAAAATGTCCCTTTCTCCAAAACTATATGATTGGGTACAATCTACTACGAAATTTGTAATGTATCCTCCTAATACACTATCCAATCAAAAATCAACTACACAAATAGTTGGGTTACTTACATAATTCAACTATCTTACCAACTTAGGAGTCCAATTGGTCAGCACTACAATTTTGTACCTTCTAGTATTCTCCACTAGTATTTCTATCCACTCGGTTAGAATAATTGGAAATTCGCCAAAGAAAATTTCATGCAGTTTTGTATACACATACCTTTGCATCCATTGATTGTCACTCATTAGAGGTGTTATGTTCTCTTGTCGAGAAAAATATCATTCCTTCCTTTCCAACCATTCTGGTATCTTTTTCCTAGTCAGTCTCCAAAACATTCCCTCAATCACAAACTCTGAGTCCTAACCGTTAGCACTTTGTAAATTTTGTCTGGCTGGTAGACAAACAACAAAGGTAACTATTTCAACCAGTTTTAGAGCTGAGGCACTAGCCTACTCAACTCAGAGAGGGCTCTCTCGTGTCACTTGATATTTCTTTGGAAAATTGTGGCTAGATTTGGTTTGTTTTGGGGGTTTTAATAAAGTTGTTGCCAATGGAGGGGAAGAACATTATATGTCTTTATTCAATCAATTAAATAAAAGAGAAAATAGCTTTCTTATATAGGTTACAAACAAATAGAGTCAAACCACTTTATGAATGTGGGATAAAGTGAAAATATAACCTAAAAGCAAATATCTGACCTAAAAGAAAATAAATTAACCTAAATTCACTTTGAATTTATTAATGCCTAAGTCTAACTTCTAATTGACCATTATAAACTAATATTTAATTTAACACACACAAGGCTATGGAGTCACAATTCTGAAAGTGAATGAAAACAATGATCAACCGGTAGAACTCTCCAGAGGATAAAGGCTAAATGAGGCAATGAATCTGAGTTATAACTTGAATTTAATTAGAGTGGAAAGATGAAAGAGAAACAAATAACAGAATCAGAGCATTACGGAAATGAATTATGAATTAGTTAAGAAGACAATCACACAGTTTAAATTGCTAAGCCAAGAGCATCATAGGATGAATTTTGGGCCTTTAACTCTCCAATTTAAACAGAATAAAATGTGAATGGAAATAAAGATCACAGGAAATACATACAATGAAGGAATACAAAACTCATACCACCACCATTAGAATCTTTTCATAGAGATTTCAAAAGCTTCTGCATATATATATTCAATTCATCTTTAGAAAATTACAATAGAGTTCACAGCAACCAAAAGGTGCCCTTGCACTTATGCCAACATTAATTCATTCAAGTATTCCAGTATTTATATAATTTGGTTACAACAGCTGAAACTGAAGCGTTTCAGCTTCTAAAACTGATTATAATAATTTCAACTGACAGCCTCGGTATAGAAACTGATTTATAATGATTGAACAAAAACACATTTCAAAACTAAAGTGGAATCCTCTGAATGTTCAACTTCCTTCACGACATCTGTCTCGATCTGATCTTCTGTCGAATCTGCAAATTTGATGACACCTGGGGATCACTTCCTGGTTCCGGTGATATTGCACTTTGTCTTACCCAACCGCACGATTTTCTTCCATTGTGAATCAGAGGGGATTTCGTAGTCCATCATCTCTTTGATCAAAATCTCCAAGTCAATGCACATGGCATAGGACATAGTCGACAGGCCAACTTTAACTGTTTCTAACTTATTCAAAATTTCAAAGTTTGTAGCCAAATACTCTACCAAACTTGGGCCTTTCAGACTTTCTTCCATAGCTTCAAATTTAGAATGGTCCATTCTGCACTAAATGAGGAGAGAATTGTAGTCTTCTTGATTGTATAATGAACCTTTTCCATCCCAAAATGATAGGAGGTCTTTGATAAACAAATGTTCAAATGCGTCCCTGAACTCTTGTATGTTGTGCTCCATTTGCATGGATTTGTTCTAGACCAATCTGAGTAGGTTGTGCTTGGCAATGATCCTCCTGGCCAAAATGATCAATGCAGTCATGTCCTTTACCCCGATAGTTTGGAGATCAGCAGTTGGCACATAATTTAACAGGTCAATAGCATTTTGAGCCTATTCCAAGGGCTTCTTGGCTAATACTTCATTAACAATAGTACACTCACTATGAGTTGTAGCAGCCACGTTGTCCTTTTCATTTATAAAATTCAAATAATCCCTGAATTTAGCAACCTCTGCAGCAATAGCATCCCATATCACACGTTTGGCTCCCTGTAATAGTTTTTTTCCCTTTAACCTGGTTTTCAACTTGTTCACTCTCTCTTGCAAATCTTGATTATCTCTGTGGAGTTGAGCCATCTTCTCGTCTTTCACTTTCATTTCTTCTTTCAACTTTTCTATGACCTCTTTGAGACCCTTGATCTCCCCTGTTTTTAATATTACCTAGGACATAGCTTGGACTAACCCCCCAGTGCTTGATGCAACCTCTGTATTATTAGGTACAATGAAAACCATATTTGATGTTACTTCCTGTGCTTGTGACCAATTCTCTTTCTCCTTTTCCAACTGTAGCACTTTATCTTTGTAATTGAGTGCCTCTTTTCTGAATGTTTCCTTCTCATGTTCCAAAGAAAATAGCTCTGATGTCTGTGGATGATCTGTAGGGGACATATTCAGCTTTTTCTTTAGGCTTTGGATCATCTTATCTTTCTCATCCATAGAATATTTTACCCCTTGTGGGCCTTCAGATTCTAATCCTTTGACCTATGTCATCCAAGCTTTGTTGGACGCCTTTTCCTACTTCAATTGTTCATCTAGTTTGAGTGCATGCATTGTCAATCTTGCAATCCTCAGACCTAAGCTCAGATAATCAAAATATAGCATGTCGTTGAGGTTTCTGTGGAGCTTTACTTTGTCAGGGGCACCAATATTTTCATAGTGAATTTTGATCTCAGAAACCTTACCATCATCAGCCACTGCTATGTTAAACGTCTTTCTTTCCACATCCCTGACTGAGAGTAGTGAAGTCTTATGCTGGGAGATCTTATCTACTTCAAGAAACAAGTCCCTTATTTCATTGTTGACCATACTTCTCTTCACAACATACTGGTTCATTAAATATTCCTTAGACTGATAAATTGCCCTAGGTGTCTGGCTAAATATGTGTTTCCTACTGCTAAAAACCTTGGTGTTGATTTCACTTTGTGGAATGTCTCCTGTAATAGCTTATTTTCTCTTGGTTTCACCTTCCACCATCTCCATGCATGTTCTCCCTTTGGTATCTTGATGCCGGAGCATCTCAAGCGAGCCAGCGCAGAAGCAAAAGACAGTTGGGCAAGCCCCACACAAATTTTGAAATTCCCTTGAAGTTAATGCACCAACCTTAAATGAGACAATTAAATGATGGCGCACTTGTAAAATGTAAACGGACCTTGAGCAATTTTCTCTCGTCCTTTAGTAGGTAGAAGGAATTTATGGTAGTTAATGTAAAGTAGATAGAATTCAATTCTAGATTAGACAGTTTTAGAGCGCAAGAGGGAAACTAGATATAGACACCCTCATTGTGTATTGTAACATTAGCATGAAGAAGAGCATAGAGGAGAAGCAGAGAGTTGTGTAGCAGACTCCATGTACAGAAGTTCTGAATTAATACAAAGAAAGTTGTGATTCAGACTCATGGTGTTCATATATTCTCTGTGTATGCATATTTGAATGTTATGCTCGTGAATGTTTTACTCTTTCTGCCATGCAATTGCTTTTATGCTATGTATGAATGATTTCTTCTTGAATGTTTGAAATATGAGAGGAAAGGGTAATGGAATGAGTTTCAATTGTTCCTCTATCTAAGCAAGAGTTCCTGCAAGGAGTGTAGTTGAAGTGTCTGCAAGGAGTGCGTCGACAAGGTATTCAGAGATTCGTCTTTAGAAGCTCAGGAGAGATAGATTTTGTTCTCATTTCCACTGAGGTGCAGTTAGGCCCAGGAGCCATGCAAGGAGTGCGCAGGCCGAGTGAAGTCTCAGGGTTGCGAACCTGAGTGAAGAATTTAAAGACTGTTTCCGCAAGGAGTGCGTGCAAGTATTTTTCTAAAAGACGCAGAGTCGTGGAAAGTTCAGAAGGATCTGAAGCCTTCAAAGTCGTTGAAGGGAGGCAAAGAGACCAAGTCTTGAAAGTTTGAAAGAAGGCGTAGTGACGTTGAACCCAGGAAGTTCTCAGAGGAAGAGACAGATGGTCGGAGTTCTCTGGAAAGAATCCACAAAGTCCTGTGAGCCGTCAGATCTCACAGAGGAGCAGGGGAGTTACAGCAAAAGTGTTGAAAGGTTCTAAGCTTAGGAGGAGTAGGACCGTAGATCCAAGCCACAATAGCCGTTGGATTTACACGCGGATACTTGTATCAAGTTTTTGTGAGTGGAAGCCCCGTAAACATTGCAACGGGAATCGTGAAATCATGAAACGCAAAGTCCCGATAGCCTAAGGATTGTGTGGGCCACGGAGGAGTCAACGAGTGGACAAGTGGCGTACTATTGACATGGAGTCAAACTCCGTTGACCGGTTCAGAATTTCATGGAGAGCGAAGTTGTGAAAACATTGCATTAGGAATCGTGATATTGCGAAGTCCAAAGTCCCGATGAAGTGAAGTGGCGTAGAAAATTCAAAGCTCGCGAGTGTATCAGAGTTTCAGCAAATCAGGATTTGGGAATCGCGGGAACAAATTTCTCGACATCGCAACCGCCGAAATTGCGGAAGGGAAAATCTCGAAAGGAGAAAAAGGAAAGGTCAGCGCTGACTATTTCGGGTTTCGGGGATTCGAGAGACCAACGCTCGACCTACGAACTCGCGAAAGCGCAAAATCCGATCTCCCAAGTGTAAAGAGGGGATCCCGTGAGTGGTTGTTGTGGGTGCAGATTTCCCAATAGGGAAATAGAAGATTCGGTTTAGAGTTCTTCGGGCCAGTGGTAAAGGAAAGATCCTGTGTTGATGTGGACCTTCCGACCTGCGGGTTGTGGAGGGAGAATGCGTCGGAGTCATATCTTATTCTTCTAGGTCGACTATTTGAGAGGATGATGTGATTTTCATTTTCTTGAAAGTATCTCACTGGCTACTGGCACCCAGGGCCTCTGAACTGCTCCTCTCATTGTAGATACTCATTTTAAGATCTTTGGCAACCAACCTAGGGGAAGGTTTCTATGTTGGGCTCTACTGAGAGGCTATTTCTATATGTTTTGTTTGATCATGTTGTAGAATTACCCCCATATCTAGAAAGATTTCTAGATTGGTTAGCTTATCAGATCCTTCAACATGCTCATGTTCATAGGGGCCTTATTTTCTTGCCAATCTCCTCTTTTGTATGATCTGATGCAGATCATATTTCCTCCCCTACAACTGTGTGAACCTGAATTCACTGAGTTTGGATTGGATCTGAGGTAAACAGGACTTGTTCTTTACCACAAAGGGTCCAATTATGAAAGGAAAATTTAAGTTAGAAGCCTTGTGTGCTTTCAAAAAATGTTATGTCTCTAAGATGATCCTTTGTCTTATGAACTCCAAAGAAACGATTCTGGGAGTCAGAAAGACTGGTAAAAGATAAGGTCCTTCTTGACATCCATATACCCAAATCACATTAGATTGTATGAACAACATCCAATTTCCTATCTTGCTCTCTGGATTTGGTTGTAAAGAGCCTTTCATTTCCTCCAGAACCCTTGGCAGATCTGAACCGAAAATAAGACTGTACACCCTAGACATAATCTTATTGATGAAAATAAGCATGGTGGTCCTTTTACACTCAGTCAAAATAAATTCAATATCAAGAAATTTGGTTTTGTTAGATTCCAGAAACATTCTCAGCAAGTGTGTGTAGTATCTAAAGTGATTCAATGAATTGAAGTTAACTAGTTGTTGATGCATATTGTCAGCAATAAATTTGTCAAAACTGACACAAACCGACTAACCAGATAGAAAGAAAATTAACAGGAAACCTAACATGACTTCTACCACAAACTTGTCGTTGTCCAATCCTAAAATTTGACTTTGAAGAGAACAATCCCACTGGACTTCGATGACCATGACACTTACACTGACAGGTAACGACAGACTCTCTTAATGGTGTTCAGGATTGATAATGGTCTGCAGAAACAATATTTTTACTTCTGGTAGGAATTATATATAGATCATGATCATTTTTTGTTCCTTGAAGTGCTCTGACACTGTGGGGGAGGACTCTGGTATATTGAGGGTGCGTCGGAGCGATGGACTGTCTATTTCACATAAAACCTCTGACCCTAATTTATTCAAAATGAGTCTTTATTCCTGAGAATATCACTCTGCATGTCAGCTTACAAATTCAAGGAAAGGAAAAACTACTTCTACGATGTAAGGGGTGATGGAGGCTTGAGCCACTTCGAGGAAAGGTATGCACGTTCCAACATTGTCTAACAAATTCAATCTGGATACAGAAACGGGTGAAACTATTATCTCTATGTCGAAAATGTCAGAGTCTCTGTCAATTAGAGCTTCTTCTTTAGAGGAGATGACTTGTTCATTCACAGATAAAACAACAGGATTAGTGGCCATGGTGAAAACTATCTGTTAAGTGGAGAAGGAAGCAAGAATCTAATTCAGTTCTGGACTTGAGTTTAAAATAGATGCTTTGCGCCAATTTTTGAACATTTAAATGCTTCAAAATATCATAAAATAAGGTTGGGGGTCCTCCTTTTATACCTGTCTATCAACATCGGGGGTTGGAGAAAACGGTTTTAGGCATACCGCTTTTCACCCCGATGTGTCTCTGAGGCTGCCACACATCCATGATTTAAACCACGATATTTTTCCCCGACCCACCCTCATCGGATTAATCTTTGCGCTACTTCAATCGTCGATATGAACCTTAGTCGTTGATCCGGGCCGCTTTCAAGATCGATGGTCCACCTTGACCCAACAAATTTTGACATCGAGGGTTGGAGAAAGTAGTTTTAGTCAGACTTCTTTTCACCTCGATGTAGCTCTAAAGGTGCCATGTGTCCACAAATAAAACCATGATGGTTTTCCCTGGCCCGCCCTCGAATGATTATCTTTCATGCTGCTTCATTCCCCGATATGCACCTTAGTCGTTGATCCAGGCCGCTTTCAAGATCGAAGGACTGTTGAGTTTTGCCTTTCACGCCTCCGCTATACTTGTCCATATGCCACCAGATATAACCTGGTCCTCCAAACTATCATACTTCCATAGCAATATAGTTCTTAGCTAAAAATTTTAAACTTGGATTCCATCCAAAAATTGTTATAGTGATAACACCGACAACTGAACCATTTGTTGGCACTGTGCGTGGTTTGTAAGACTCTAGGTTTGAGTTATATTTGACTAATAAAACCATTCAAACACCGGCATTTTTGGCATCAATTGTTTTTTCATATGAAGTCTCACCTGCAGTATCTATTGGGAATGCAAGAACCAGGTTTCTACAATAGTGAGGTAATAAGAGGAGACTATTCTATTCATTCTTCATTATCTGTTATATGTGTGTTATTCTGCAACTACTCTTATTCTATTACTTAATGGATCTCAGGTTCATATTTCCATTATATTCCATATTACTACATAACTCATTGTTGTAACAGTGATAACCATTTATCCATGATTACACATAAGATGAATCTACTATAATATGCATCAAAAAATATTCCATAAACAATCACAAAAAATACAGTTAACACCATATTTAATGTGGTTCACCCAAATCTGGGATACATCCACAATGGTTGGCTTATTTATTATGCATTTGGGAATTACTTCAGTCTTTCGCATTCCACTTACAAATAAATGGCATGGTTATATTTCTCTTCTCCTAGCCTAGTCGCTCTGAAGTGAAAGCCTCTCTCTCTCTCTAAATCATATCTTACATTCATACATTGATTCTCTCCTCAATAGAACAAAACAGAACCATAAAATGCTCAGCAAAGAACTCAACACTTAGGAACCTGATAGTGAGTAACCCTTATTCTCCCAACCAATTACATATACATACAATATAGGGATTAAAAACCTACTTAGTTCCCCCCAAAACCCTATTACAATACATGAATACTCCAATTAATTGGTTGTTTGTGTTGCTTTCACCTACTTTTTCGCCTTCATGCTGCTTTTTCACTTTGCTTGTTGTTCTCCCTTCTTTTGCATTTCCTTCCATCTTTAGAACGTCAATTTGTCATCCTTCATTTTCACTCATTTTTTTCTCCTGCCTTATTCTCTTATTTATTCCTTTGTCTTCTTTATTCTTCTTTGTATGCATTGTTCTTCTGGATGCACCTCAATTGTGAACTCCCTAGTCTTCCTTCTTCTCCTGCGCACTTTTTCTATACTTAGTATTTTACCAAAATTGTATCCCAAAACTTCCTTTCCAAGAAGGGCCACTCATCTAGCTTCCAATCACAGTCGGCCAGGAAGAGGTCGGCTCCTCCGGGGGAGATGGACTTCTCCACCCCACTAATCGTTATCGAGGGGTTGTAAGAAAATAACTCTCAGAGAAGTGGTATCGACGATTGGTTAGCTAAGACAGGAAATGTTGATTGGCAATGTTGAAGAAGGATATTTTGGATAAGTTTTTGGAATCACGTAGAAATGGATCATGCGACATTTTGGCAAAGAAACAGTGCATAGAACAAATTTAGCACATTATCAGGAGTCAAAACGTAAGAAATTGTAAGTTTTAAACCTGTGAACTAAAGCAATGCATATAGGTTCTTAAGAAAAACAGAATTTAATCAATGGCTCATACACAGAGTACACAAAGATTTATACTGGAAACCCTCAACCAGGGAAAACCTTTCTTATATTCATTATATATAATTTCACCATTCACCATACAATATATACAATTTTTTTAGGTATTTCTTAAGTACCAAAACCCTAATCCCTTAATCCAGGATTAATTTAGAAAACCGCTAAAAATAGCAAAAACCGCCCAAAAAAAAATTTGGGGCGCTGCGCATAACCAGGGGGGGCATACCTGGCCCCCCCTAGGACCCCTCTAGAAAGTTCTCGATGCACACAACATAGAGATAACTACTAGAGGGATATTCAGATGTAGTTTTTGAATCTAACGTGCCCACACACACACATGCAAAGAATATAACACATACCCAACATTCTCCCACTTGTTGTTTTCTTTGCATCCAGGGGTCCACAGGATTATATAGTCAACAATCCAGGGAAACAATGCCCATTGTTACTCTACACCGGGAGAACTTTTATGTGCTCATAGAATTTTTCAATGAATCTGCAACATTCTTCAAAGTGTCAACCTTTTCCAGCAACACCTTCTTTTCCTCAACCATGTCTCTCACAAAGTGATACTGAACATCAATATGCTTTGTCTTCAAATGATAATCTGGGCTCTTTGCGAGGAAGATTGCACTCTGACTGTCACAATCTAATCTCACTGCTTGTTGTACCAACCTAATATTTGAACACAATCTCTATAACCATACTACTTCCTTGCTTGCATGAGTGGCTTCCATGTATTTAGCTTCTATAGTTGAGAGTGCCACTACAGCCTATCTTTTTCTCATCCAACTGCTTTCTCCTCCAAATAGGTTAAACACATACCCACTTGTAGATCTTCTGCAATCCAAATCTCCAGCCCAGTCTACATCAACAAAGCCATGTATGTCCACCACTCTGTCCAATCCT
>SNQJ01S0003366.1:23989-53409 GCA_010110895.2 Picea sitchensis | reverse complement strand
TGTTTACCAGGGACTTTGATTGATACAAATTCCCCAACTTATCCCATAGTTCCTTGGCTGTAGATTCTCCTGAGACATTCAACAACACCGAATCTTCCAAGCAGAGTCGAATAGTACTCCTTGCTCTTTTGTCCAACTTCTCCCAATCTTCCTTCGACATACCAGTAGGTGGTGTACTAGTAGTTTGTGTACTAGTAGGTTGTGTACCAGTTGCCTATGTGCCAGTAGGTTGCGTACCAGTAGGTTGTGTACCAAGATCCACAACGATCCATTGTTCTTTGTCTACAATAAGGTCCTCCATATTGAGCTTCCATAGTTCAAAGGTTTTACCATTGAACTTCACTATATCTATTCTAGAAGAGCTCTCCATTCCTCTTTCTACACTCGAATCTGCACTACAAATGATCCCACTAAACCCAGGTTTATCACAGACCCAATATAAACTTGATCTATCAAGACCGAGCAAAACCCTCAACAAAAAAGGCATCCCTCTAAATCCAAAAATGAGCTTTGATACCACATGTAAGTTTTAAACCTGTGAAGTAAAGCAATGCATATAGATTCTTAAGAAAAATAGAATTTAATCAATGGCTCATACCCATAGTACATAGAGATTTATACCGAAAACCCTCAACTAGGGAAAACCTTTCTTATATTCATTATACATAATTTCACCATTCACCATTCAATATATACAATGTTTTTAGGTATTTTGTAGATACCAAAACCCTAATCCCTTAACCCAGGATTAATTTAGAAAACCACTAAAAATAGCAACCCCCCCTAGGAAATCGCTCGGCGCACACGACACAATTCACACTACTATAGGGATCGTCAAACACAGTTATCGAATCTGATGCACCCACACACAGACACATGCAAATAATATAACGCATACCCAATAGAAACAAGAGTTAGTTAGGAAGTTTTGGGACATTTTTCCACTTTGTAACCATTTTGTAATGGGCTTATCCCTATTGTAAAACTATAAATTTCTATGGGTTTTTGGGTAGAAGTAAGTTTGGGGAGAGACAGATTAAGTGAATAATTGGCTAAGTGTTTAGGTGTTTTGAGTTATGACTAAGGTTTTCGGGAATTAGGTTTGCACTGCAGTGAAACAACTAAGACAAGTTTGGGTAATGTTAACTGATATATATTATTGTAAGTGTAGTGCAGAGATATTAGGAGATTGCAAATGAATAAAATAAGAAGCCAATTGTCGTGGAGATAGCCCAGCTTGGGGTGAACCATGTTACAACCTTGTGTCTTGATGTGTTGCTTTTGTGTATTATGTTTTTTATGCATATGATGTTTATTGTTACTGTGCAATGATGGTAAATGTTTAGTATTATGAATATGTCAGTGATCTATGTTGTTACGACTCTGTGCACTTAATTTAATGATGAATGAATGAATGATTAAGTGGATTAATGTCACACACAGGGTATATTGAATTATAATTAAAGGTTAAGTAATAGAAACTTTGCACACAATAGATGAATGGATAATGCATAGTATGGTCACGTTGAATGTCTCACTTCCCTTCATCACTAGAGAAACTTGGTTCCTATATCCCCTCTAGATGCCTCAGGTGAGACTTCACTCGCTTGCAGGTGATGCCCAAAGGGTCTGTGACTAAGGGTTTTATTGTTTTATTAATGATTAACCCTGGGTTTTCCAATTGTGCGCCAACAAATGGGTCAGTTTTCACGACCGAGATCTGTGAATGAGGGGGATGTGGAGGCCCACTAAGGATGATATCATAGAATGGTGGAATAATAAGGAGATCAATTTTGTTGTAGATCATAATCAGAATCCATGGATAAACATGGAAGAATGGTTACAAAGGTATGTTTTTACAACAATAATACATCACTCGCAGTTGACTACTAGTTGGATAGTGTGTTGGGAGGTTTTGTTACTGAATTCGCTATAGATTGCACTCATTTGTACAGTGATTTTGAAAGAGAATTATTCAAACGACCATGTGGAAGATACCTGAAGTCAATATCTACGTGTATTAATATGTTTTTGTGCGAAAAAATCATTATGAATATGGAATATGATTTCTAAGTGCCTCCGCGCACATAGGGGAGTTGGGGGATGACCAGGGAATAATATAAGCATAGAGAAGGATGAAAAGAAGGAATAAGGAATGGATGGGTTGAGGATATTGAGTGAATAAGAGTGTGCAACAAATGAAGAGATTGTAAAAATTTTCAACGGTAAGAGATTTAAACTAAATAAGAAGAGGATTATGGATGAGAGAGAAGAGAAGCACAATGACATTGAGGAAAGAGAAATTGTTGCAATATTCCAAATCGAAGGGAGTCTGTGCACAAAATAAAAGATATTTCAGATAAGTTTAGTAGAAGAGGATCCCACTCAAATCAGACTGTGCATCGAACCCACAACCCCATAAGAATGTCCAAGAACTGAGGTAAGATTATATTTTTTTGTCAATTGTAGTTAGTGGAAGAAGTAATGGAAGAAATCAAAGTAGTGGAAGTAGTGCGTTGAGTCAGAACCAGTTAGTGGTATCAGGAAAGAATATCATGCATAATATGATGGCGAGGGTAGATCCCACCTTAAGGATGCCTCTCTTCCAAGGGGTTGGGTCAGAAGACCCTGAACAACATATGTTCATTTGCAACATGACATGGAATGTCAATAATTTCCAAGACGATGATGTGAATATTGTGTCTTTGGAGACAACTTTCAAAGATCCCGCACTATTATGGTATATGAAATATTAGAATACTACACCTACAGAACAAATGAGAACATTAGTAGAGGTAAGGAAAGCATTGCTGAAATAATTCCAGACACCTAAGTCATAGTTAGAGTGAATTATAGAGTTAAAGGAGATAAAACAAATAGTAAATGAATCAATATGGGACTTTGACCAAAGGTTTTATGACATTGAAAGACCAGCTAACATTCCATATTCTGGATAAACAACACATATAATAGTTTATTGTAGGTTTATGTCCACATATACATTGCCCTTTGATGTTGTTACCCCCATTTTGTGGATAACTAAGGAGATTATGTCTTGAGGCCCTCGGGTTGCAGATATGGAGTATCGAGAGACTACATGACCAACAATATCCTTTTTCATAGATGGAGACCCTTCTCACCACCATAGAGGTCGCATATTTTCATATGGTATCCACCACATAATCTAGCTTATGGAAGGAAATGGGACTTTCTCCATGAGGTACAAATCATTATTATGGTGACCATCATTTCAATATTTAAGGAATTTAAGTATTTTGTATCTTATATTTTTCCAGATTTCATGATATATGATTGGACATTATTCCTTTTTCCCTACTCCACCTTGGTGGTTGACATTGTTCCCTAGTAAGTGGTCTTCCTTAGGGATGGATTTGCTACTAGGAACTCCCTCAAAGATCCATCATACCATTCCCGACCATACTTACCACTTTCCATAACTATTTCCCCCCCATTTCCTTATATCTTGGGATTTTAGGGTGTATCAACCCAAGAAGGGGTTGTCCCTCATTCTATTGAAAGAAGGGGTTGAAGGCCCAGAGGTATTGATCTTGGGTAAAAGATAAAATCCTATGTATGAACCTTCTAGATGTTTCTCCTATGGATCACCCAAGAAAGAAATGAAACACTTATCTTTGAGTAAAGGGGGACCCACAATAAAATATGATTAACAATGCTTAAAGGTTTAGTTGGAGGATAGGATGTCTCATCATGAGTCATCCTATCATGTCCATTAATATCTATTGATATGAAATTACCATCATCTAGTCACCAAGCCAGGGTAATGGCTCTCAGTTGCATGGCTGAGAGAAAGGGGGTCTCATCAGGATCCATCCTTCTCATTTCCACTAGGTTTTTGTGTGTGACATTGTCATTATTTGAACACCACGCCAGGTCAGTGGCCTTCAACCTTTCCTTAAAATTATGAAAGAATGGAAAAATAATGGGCTTGGAAAAAGTTCATTGTGGATGAAGGTACCAAACACCCTCTACAAAAGAACCCATGAATGAGACACTACAAACTCTTGTATATCATGATCCCTATACCCATTGAGTCTTGACCCTAACCACTTCACCCACTTTACATGACTTAGAGAGGAATCTCTTGGAAACTCTCCTTGACCTAGGGAAATCTCTACCCAATAGAACACCTTGTAAACCCTCTCATATTCAAGCTTGAAAACTCGCATAATGTCTGTGAGCATAATTTCCTTAGAGGGTGTGCTTATTTTTATTTGCATAACCTAGTTGGTGGACAGTTTTGGAAGAACAAGCCTAGCTTGGTCTTCAATGGGGCTTCAATCTCACAGTTGGATGCCAAGGGCCCGCATGTCAAATGAGAAAGATCAAAATTGGAAGGCCTAGAAGATGATTTGGACAACATAACCTATCCCCCACATGCCAAAAAAAAATTCCAGGAGAGGCAAAATGTCACTCCTAGATGCATGACATCACCTATGGGGGGTTAGGGATTGGTGGTGAATTGACATACATTAGCACAAGTATTTTTTTAATGGATTGAGCCTTAATCGTGAAGGAATTTGTTTGGATGCTTGACACATGGCTTTGGCAAGCCTGGCCACCCTCCTCCTACACCAACGACTTGCTCCTAGTGCTAAAACGTCCCCTAAAGGGGTGATTTCCTTCTAAATTTAGGGTTTTTTTTTGTGAAAAGGTGATTTTTAAATTATTTTTTAATATTACTTTGTTGAGGGGGAAATATTAGGGTTGTTGACCCCTAGTCTTGTGGTTTACCACTAATTATGTGGAAAAACTATCTTAGTGACATTTTGTATAAATAAGAGATCATAAGATCTCATTTTATCATAACTCTCCCTCTTGTGAGAGGCTCTTGGAATGAAATTTTCACTATACTTGGAGTATTTTTCTTGTTGTGCTATCTAATAATACTTTTTAGTTATGGTTTGATGATAATGATGGTGTGTTACCTCTACAAGGTCATTATCTTGCTTTTGTGGAGGTTTAATTTGGCATTTAAAATATTTTTCTTGAATGGTATGATCTCTCTACTTTGTTATTATAATTTTTTATTCAAGTAAGGTTGGTTTGTCCAAGGCTAGATAGGGAGTATAAGGATATACACCCCTATCCTAGTTTCCATCACTTTATCAATCTTTATTGCAAGGGTTTAGTTGAGGAAGTAAGATGATTTACACCCCTCGTATTCAAACCCTGGATAGGTTAATTTCCTTGGGAAGTAAGAGGATTTACACCCCCAAGGATTTAGTAACCCTAGATCTTTATTCTTTACCCAATTAACCCATAACTAAAGGCACTAGTCTTGCATTGGAGAAATAAATTGTTGCCTTGGTAAACGTGATTCTTTCAAGTTTTAAATCACTCTCTTTTGGATAATGATATTGATGCCTTGGGGATTATTCCTCCCTTAGGGAGTCCTCTTTCTCCCACAAAATATTATTTTTTTACTAACTTGTTTCCTACATCCATTAGGTTGTGTAAAACTCTAACCCTAATCACTAATATCTTACAAACTAACCCTAGACTAACCCTCTAACTTTTCTAGTTTAACCTACTAACCTAGGTACATCTATTGGGATAGATTTTGGCACTTTTTGATGGTCATATTTGTTGTTGTACTTCATTGAATGCTACATCCATAAAGTTGATATGTTGTTACAGAAATTCACTTTTATGACAACCATCTTTATTCATTCTTGAAGTGTTATTTTCGGTCCACATCGGTTACTAGTTTTATTGTTGACATTGCTAACTAGCCTAAACATTTTACTTGCTAATCTATTGCTAATATAATTGTTGAAAAATAGGGAAAACAATATTAACTTGATGTTCCACTTGATATATTTCTTTGCATTTGGATTTTCTTATGTCTTGGGTAGGTACAATCATCGGGCAAAGAAACACATCCTTTGGGGAAACATTACTTGGTCAGCAAGGCATCTCTATTTTCCTCTTTTCCACTTAGCATCCCGACTTCTAGGGGCCTCTCCATTACCATTTCCTTCCCCCTTTCCTTTCACCTAGGGTCTCTGGGATTGCCTCCTAGGAGTGACCTTATTCACCCCCAAATGTAGGACCTACATTGAGGTGACATTGGGTGTAGTGTCCCATAGTTATAGAATTTGATTTGTAATTGGGTCAAGATTTTCCCAACCTACAACTTGTGCGATAACATTTATGC
Organism: Picea sitchensis; assembly: GCA_010110895.2. Classification (NCBI taxonomy): domain Eukaryota; kingdom Viridiplantae; phylum Streptophyta; class Pinopsida; order Pinales; family Pinaceae; genus Picea; species Picea sitchensis. The sequence goes on along the minus strand of SNQJ01S0003366.1, from coordinate 47,210 downwards.
GTCATTGTCAGGGATGATTTTGAATCCATTTGGAACCCTAATGACACTTTGGAAATATTTCCCAAAACATTTCCCTTAGATTACCTGGCAATTCCACCTAAGGGACGTTCCCTTTCCACCTTTCTTGTTGTGCTCATCTGGTGACTCCATATTTCCATAACGCACTTTTCCCTTATCATTTTCCACCCTTTGGTGAGCCTTGATCTCATTTGGCGACTCCATTTAGGTATTACCTTAAGTAATGGAACTATGGCCTCACGGGACTTACCATGGGATTTCTATAAGGTTTATCCCTCCCTTGATGTTCAGTATATTCTTGGGTATCCAAACCATTGTCCAATGGAATGGAGGGTAAATTTCCCCAAATTTGATGGTGACCCAAGTCTAGTGGTCACCCATGTCATGAATTATATGAAGTATGCTTCAAACTTAAATATGCTACATGAATATGTGCTGATGAAATTTTTTTTGTCTTCGCTCGAATCAAGTCAAAAGGATTGACTTGCACACTCATGTAATCCGAAGAGTATTCCTTCTTCTACAAAGATCATTGAAGAATTTCTCAGGCATTATCGTTCAGCTACTCAAAGTTTGGAATATGTTTTTCAAGAGATCAAACACACTCTTTGCAAAGAATGTTTTATGATCAATGATGAGACAATAGATGAAGAAGTTCTCAAAGAACATACTCATGAAAACAAGCTTGAAGAAGATCTTGATGAAGAAAATCTGGATGAGACATTTGATTAAGAAGAAGTGCTCATATATGCCCTTCCATTTGATAAAGACCTCCAGGAATTTCTTCCTCCCCCGCATCAAGAAGAGGACACGATAAGTGATAATCCTTTTGAAGATATTGATGACACCTTATTCCTTGAATTTGGAATTCAAGAGGTGTTTGAGGAACCCATGGATGCAATAGATCTTTCTAAAAATGGGCACATGAGGAACTTTGCATTAATAATTAAGGCTTGTGTAATGAAGAGGTGACAGAGGAGCATGCCCATGAAGAGAAAGAAGAATCTTGATGAAGCACAACATGGCGAGCCATCATTTTCTTTTATCCTTCTTAATGAGGATGAGGTCTTTAAAACTTGTCTTCCTCCTTCACACGAAGATGAAGAAACGATTAGCCTCGATGATACGGATGATCTTGTGCAAGAACTCTCCAATATGAGTTTCTTAAGTATTGATATGAGTTGCTTCAGTATTATAGAGATCTCATTTATGATGTTAAATTTAGAGTTGCTATTAAGTTCTTTTCAATTTACTAGACAATAATAGCATAAGCAGGATCACTAATAGAAACACAATCACAAGGTACACAAAATTTTATCCTGGGAAACCCTTATGGGGGAGAAAACCCAGCAAAAAATTCCTTAATATAGATTGCCAATACAATTCCAAGACTAAAGACCAAAACACTAGAGAATATCCAATACTGAGAAATGTGCCTCTCTCTCCTTCTTCTTGCAACTTCAAATTCCTCCAAAATATGTGCACTTTTTGAGTGAATGAGTGAGTAAGAGAATGAGGTTCCATCCTCTCTTATTTATACTAGTTGATAGGTGTTATGGTTGTGTCTCTTCACCAAGCAGGGCCAACTTCTTCAACTAGTGGTTAAAACCACTTTAATTATCCCTAGGGGTCGAATTTACAAACAACATCATATAACTATGGTTTGAACAATCCACAAAAGGGGATTTGGTATTATACAAAGCCCGACATGTTCAATCCACAAAAGTGGATTTGATCTATATAAAAATAACTAAATTATAATTAGAATATTCTTCGCAGTTACAATATTTCAAAACTCCCCCTTAACAAGAAGGGTATTCTACTGACATAACTCAATACAACATCATCAGGAGAGAGAGAGAGAGGGAAGAAACATTATTAGCATCCAGAACATTGACTGGAATATCTATAAATCATCAAAAGTTTTTCTCATCATCAATAATATCATCCTTCTCAGCATGGAGCTGGAATAGCATCATCATCATCATCTACATCAATATCAATTAGCATAACGCTAAAGCAACAATATCATCAACACCATCATTAGTAGCATGTGGTTAGTACAACATCATCAGCAACAACACGAGGCTAATAAAACATCATCAACAACAACATGAGATTGATGCATCATCATCAATAACAGCACGAGGCGGATACATCATCATCAACAATAGCATGAGACTGAAACAACAACATCATCAGCATGAGGTTGGGATAACAACATCATCATCATATAGAAACAGAATGAGGTAGGTGAAACAACAACATTTTGTGGTACTCTGACATATCGTCCTTACTGGACCTTTGGGAACTGCCTATAAATTATAAGATTCCCTAGGATTTAAAATCCTAATAGAGATACCACATGGTACTCTAACATACCGTCCTTACCGGACCTTCGGGATCTGCCAAGGAATCATAAGATTCCCTAGGATTATAAAATCCTAACAGAGCTACCACTACTGACCACAGATGGCATATACATATGTAGGTACTCTAATAGTTCATCCTTACTGAACCTTTGGGATCTGCCCAAGGATGATCAATGCCCTAGGATATAAAATCCTAACAGAGCCACCCGTTGTTGGTCAGGATACCATAGTATCATCAGCATCACTCCCCCTTTCAAGGGAGGTCCTTTAGGACAACACCAATATTGTCTACAAAGGGCTCAAACTTCACACGAGATAGAGTCTTGGTCAACACATCTGCAACTTTCTCATTTGTGCCAACATATTGGAGCTTTATATCTCTGCTTTGCAGCATATCATGAATGTAGTGATATTGTATCTCTATGTGATTTGACTTATCAAGTAAAACATGGTTCTTCATCATCTTTATGCAACTTTGGTTATCACATAGAATCATGGTGGCTTCCATCTACAGATCGAATAGACATGTCAACAACTTTTGAAGCCATTTGGCTTCCCAACTTACGGAACATGAAGCAATGTATTCTTCTTTTGTCGTGTTGAGAGAAATATTGGATAGCTTCCTTATTTTCCATGAAGTCATGGTTGAACCCACACTGAAACAACATCTTGAAGTGTTCATTCTATCATAAACACTTCCAGCCCAATCTGAATCAATATAACCATATAGTTTGAAGTCATGATCTCCAATATAAAAAAGACCATATTCCAACATACCCTTAAGGTATCTCATCACATGATTTGCAGCTACAAGGTGAACACGTTTGGGATCTACCAGATACTAACTCAATGTGTTCATAGAAAAACATATGTCTAGCCTGGTATTCGTTAGATACATCAATGTACCAATAATCTATATGTATAGAGTAGCATCAACCAATTCTGATGAAGTATCAACTAGGAGCTTCAACTTTGTTTCCATGGGTGTGTTTATGGATTTACATTCCAACATATCAAACCTCTTCAGTATTTCAACTGCATACTTCCCTTGGTTAAGGAATATCTTCTCTTGGCTCTGCCAAACTTCAAGACCTAAGAAATAATGCATTTGGCCTAGGTCTTTCATCTCAAATTTTGCAACAAGCTTCTTCTTACAATCAATGATGAGCTTTTCTTCTAGATTTAAGAATAAGTCATTTACATACAACAACAATATAATAGGCTCATCATTCATAACCTTGAAGTAAATGTTAGAATCGACTTTACTCTTGGTAAACCCAAGCTCGTCAGGAAACTGTCAATTCTTCCATACCAAGCTCTAGGAGCTTGCTTCAACCCGTAGAGATCCTTCTTCAAAACCTTAAACTTCAAAACCTTGTGGTTTTTATATATACACTTCTTCTTCAATAACACCATTTAAGAAGGTTGTTTTCACATCCATATAGTGTAACTTCCACTTCATCTTGGCTGCATTATCTATGATTGTTCTGATTGAAGTGTATCTGACTACAAGAGAAAACGTCTCTTCATAATCAATGTCATAATTTTGAGAAAAACCATGACCTACAAATATTTCTTTATTTTTCTCAATACTTCCATCAACAACATGTTTTATATTGTATATCCATTTGGAAGATACCACATCTTTGTTCTTCGGTCTGGGAACTATTTCCCATACATCATTATTTATAATGGAATGGTATTCTTATGTCATGGAATCCATCCATTCTTTCTTCTGAATGGATTCTTCAAAGCAAGTAGGTTCCTTTTCTATGAGGTCACACATCAAAGCCATATAATTGGAGAATGGATTAGGTTTCTTCATTTGTCTCATGGTTCCTTATGGGGAACCATAATTCTCTCCATATTGAATAAGTTCCCTTTCCCAAGCTAGATTTATCTTGTGAGAGATCATCATTTGGGGAGGTTCTTGAGCTTTTGTTATATCATGATATTCTGTAATCTCATCATCAAGGGTAACTGTAACTTCCTTCACTGGTTCTGCAACTTTTGGAGCTACAAGTTCTTCATATACATCTTCAAGATGGCATCTTCCTGACTTCTTGAGTGTTGCATCGTCATTGAATTTTACATCTCTTTTGATCTTAATATGATGGTAACATGTTATGTAAATTTCGAAGGCCTTAGAGACCTCACAGTATCCAACGAATATTCTCTTCTTTCCTGAAGGGTCCAACTTAGTTCTCCTTTCTTTCAGAATGTGTACAAACACTGGACAGCCAAATATTTTTAGATGGATTACTTTTGGATTCTTTCCGGAGAACATTTCTTCAGGGGTTTTGAATCCAAGTGCACTATGGGATAATTTGTTTTGGACATAAATTGTTTTTCTTGCTGCTTCATCCCATAAGTGCATTGGAATATCTTGATCGTGGATTATATTCTTCATTACTTCCATTATTGTTCTACTCTTTCTTTCTGCTACACCATTTTTCTGAGGATTATAGGGAGTGGTGAGCTCCCTCTTAATCCTGACATATCTGCGAAATATTACAAATTCTTTTGAGGTGTATTCTCCTCTATTATCTGACATGAGTATCTTGATTTTTCTTTTTGAGAGATTTTCTATCAAGGCTTTGAATTCCTTGAATTTTCCAAATACTTCATCTTTTGATTTCAAGAAATAAACCCAATTCTTGCAAGAATAATCATCAATGAATGACACATAGTATACATACACACTTAAATAGGTTGATGGCATTGGGCCACATACATCTCAGTGGATGATCTCCAAGATTCCTTCTTCTTTATTGCCACTCTTTGGGAAAGGATTATTTATGTTATTTCCTTGTGCACGTCCCTTGCACACACCTTCATGATCAACCTTGAATTCTAGTAGAACTGTAACTACCTTGCTTACATATGGTAAGGATTTTTAGTTGATGTGAGATAGTATTCTATGCCAAAGTTCACATTGACTCTCAGTGGAGTGATTTGAGGCTACATCTGAGTGACCTTTTAACTTATATAGGCCACCTTCTTTTGTTCCAATGATAATTGCATCTTCTATGGTTTTTCCTTTAGGACACATAAGAAATTCACCATCTATGAATAAAACCCTGAAACCTTTCTTATCTAAAGTTGATATAGAAACTAAGTTATTTGTCAAACCTGGTACATATAGAACATCCTTCATTTTCATCGTGGTCCCTAAATCAAGTTTGTAGGTGGATTCTCGCACTCCTTTGATAGGGTATTGGTAATTATCTTTGAGTGTAACTTTCTAGGGAAAATTATTTTCTATAAGGCTAGAGAGAATGTATCTCTGACCTATCATTTTCTTAGAGGTGACACTATCTATGAACCAAGTATCCTCTCCAAGTGACATAGATCCTGAGAGAGAAGAAAATAAAACATAGTCTTCAATCTCTTATTTAGTCAACTTTGTGGGTGGCTCATCATCTTCAACTGCATGGGCATGATGTCTTTTTTTATTTCCCTTCTTGTATTCTTCCTTTTTGGCAGGACAATTTTTAGAAATATGTTCCATATTATCACAATGATAACATTGATAAGAGGACAAATGTTTTTCTCTTCTTTTTCCTTTCTGAAATTTCTGGAATCTCCTTGGAGGGTGAGATTCTTTATGGAAGTGGGTGAATCTCTTTGGGGAATGATATTCCTTATGTAGGTGGGTATCCTTATGGAAGTGATACTTTTTATTTCCTCCTTTAGCATGAGAATCTAGGGCTTGGTCTTCATCCCTTAATAGTATTGCTTCTCGGTTAGCTACTCTTGCTTCTTCTTGAACACATTCTTCCCAAAGACTATCAAATTGTAGTTTATCCTTTCTGGCACAAATAGTTTGAATGAAGGCATATCAAGGTCTTGTGAGACCATTTAGAGTTGTCATGATGAGTTCATATTCATCCAAGTTATCTCCAATTGCTTCTAATTGTTCTTTGAAATGAGTAACCCTAGAGGAATAGTCTTGAATTGTTTCTCCTTTATGCATCTAATTTGTATTCTTGAGTTGGGTTATCAAGTTCATCTTCTGGTTAATGTTATTTTATTCATACATTCTATTTAGGGAATCAAACATTCATTTTGGAGTATTCTAGGAATATACTTGAGGGATCAAGTGATCTGTAATGGAGTCTGAAATGATCTTTTTGGCCCTAACCATATCCTTCTTGTACTTTGCTTTAGTTGCATCTTCTTTAGGTTCTGGTACATCTTATTTTATGAATTTTGCAAGGTAATTCTCTTCAAGAATCAGTGCAATCATGTAATTCTAGGCACAGAAGTTTTCCACACCTTTTAACTTATCAAAAATCTTAGTGCTTGCTGACATCTTGACCCTAGAGCTAAGAAAATGACCAAAAATTGAAAGTGCTCGGAAATTGAATCTGATCTTACTAGGAGGTATGTTGGGTTGAGGCGAGTATGATGGAGTTGTTAGATTTCAAAAATTTCAAGTTTTACCCCTTGAAACTTGACCTGCACAAAATCTGGGCTGGTACTTCTTGTATTGGTTCTGGTTTTCTGGTACCAATAAAAACTAGGGTTTGACTTTTCAGAGGCTCTGGCCACTAAAAAGGTGTGCTCAAGTTGCCAATGAGTTCGCTAGGCTAGGGTGCACTTCCCTAGATTGTTTTTACACATAAATTCCCTTCCAATAAAAAGACCTAATTTTCTTGTATGGAAATAGTGACATTTTTGGTTACCTAGTGAAAGGTGCTCTACTAAGTTTAGCTATGATACCATGTTAAATTTAGAGCTGCTATTAAGTTCTTTTCAATTTAATAGACAATAATAGCATAAGCATGATCACTGAGAGAAACACAATTACAAGATACACAACATTTTATCGTGGGAAACCCTATTGGGGGAGAAAACCTAGCAAAAACTTCATTAATATAGATTGCCAATACAATGCCAAGACTAAAGACCAAAAAACTAGAGAATATCTAAGACTGAGCAATGCGCCTCTCTCTCCTTCTTCTTGCAACTGAACCTACCTCCAAAATATGCACACTTGTTCAGTGAATGAGTGAGTGAGAGAATGAGGTGTCATCCTCTCTTATTTTTACTAGATGATAAGTGCTAGAGTTGTGTCTCTTCACCAAGCAGGGTCGACTTCTTCAACTAGTGGTTAAAACCACTTTAATTATCCCTAGGGGTTGACTTTACAAACAACACCATATAATTATGGTTTGAACAATCCACAAAAGAGGATTTCGTCTTATACAAATCCTGACATGATCAATCTACAAAAGGGGATTTGATCTATACTAAAATAACTCAATTATAATTAGAATATTCTCCACAGTTACAATATTTCAACATATGACATTAAGGGTGGATCTCAGGTAGAGGGCGTTGAGTTTTCATCATTAGAGGAGTCGCCCTCATACGTATATGATTCATATGATTGGAATCTTGGTGATGATATGGTTACAGATTTGTTCTGCCCCTTCGAGGATGACTTGTCACAACATACTCAGAATTATCTTCAATCATCTTTTGATACATACCCTTTTGAGAATGCAAATTTTTTTTATCATAACTTTCAACCATTGTGCTCATATTTTGAGGAATACCAAGACGTGGCCACCATAGAGAAATCAAAGGTTCATTCTTCAAAGAGGAAGTATTTTAATCTTGGATATTTTCATGAATATTCCTAGGGGAAGAGGTAGTGTTTTTATACACCTAATACTGTTCCTTACCTCTTACCCTCTTCTCCAAGAGACCATGCAGTATTCTTATGATCTCTCATTTCCTCTCATTCCTTGAAAGGTAGTGAGTCTGTTAAGCCCTAATATTGTCTCATTAAACCCTTAATTGGGGCATATTAGATTAGTAATGTTATTTTATTTATGTCGGCTTTCTCATTAACCCTTAATTGGGGCATATTAGATTAGTAATGTTATTTTATTTATGCCGGCTTTAGGCCATTTATACCTCCTAGTCTCCTATATATACCAAGGAGACATTTTCATTTTGAATCATCTTGGACTTGAACATTTAAGTGGGGTAAAAGGAGGTTTCCCCCTCGAAGAGGCTTATTATCTGAAATTATCTCTTATTCCGTCCGTCCACTGTCCATCCATTCCATTTCCATTCCATTCCATTCCATTTCCATCCATCCATCCATCCATCCTCCATCCATCCATTCCGTCCATTCATCCTTATCCATTCCATCCATCCCGGGCTCCATCCGTCCATTCTTCCATCCTTCCATTCCTTCCATCCGTCCATCCATCCATTCCATCCATCCATCATCCATTCCATTGCCTCCCGATCCTTCCGTCCTCCTTTCCATCCATCCATCCATTCCGTCCGTCCGGCTTTCCTTCCATTCCGTCCATTCATCCGGGCCATTTCCATCCATCCTTCCATCCTTCCATTCCATCCTTCCATTCCATTTCCATCCTCCTCATTTCCATTCGGTCCATTTCCATCCTGTCCTCCTTCCTTCCTTCCACTCCATCCGTCCATCCGTCCATTCCATCCATCCCTTCCATTCCATCCATCCATCCATCCATTCCATCCTTCCGTCCATCCTCCATCCATCCTCCATCTCCTTCCATCTTTCCATCCATCCATCCATCATCTCCATCCATCCTCCATCCATCCGTCCTTCCATCCTCCATCCACGCCACATCCTTTTCATTTCCTCCATTCCATTCCGTCCATTTCCTGTTTCCATTCTTTCCATTCCTCCATCCATCCATCCATCCATTCCGTCCATCCATTCCGTCCATTCCTCGGCCTTTCCAGCCATTCCATTTCCATTTCCATTCCATCCCATTCCATCCCATTCCATTCCTCCGTCCATCCTCCAATCATCCATCCTTCGTCCATCCGTCCGTCCTCCATTCCTCGTCCTGGGCTCCAGTCCCCCCCCTCGGGCGTCCATCCTTCCATTCCGGCTCCATCCGATCCATTCTTCCATCCGCTCCGTCCTCCATCCATTTCCTTCCATTCCATCTTGTCCTGTCCATTGGTCCTCCGTCTCATCTCGAATCCATTTTCTTGTTTGGGTACTCAATTGGCTCATAGCTCATCCTATCATCCTCAATTTGATGGATAAATCAAGATACAAAGAGTGAACAAATGTTTGGAAGAGTCACCTTCGTTGCTTTGTCTATGATAAACAAACCATGATGGTTCAAATGGTTACCCTTGGCGGGATGGTGGTATAGCTTACTTCCTTTCATGTTTGCCAACAAAAATGACACCATTTATGGCACTTTATGGATACCACCCTCTTAGTCACTTCTTTTTCACAAAGAAAATCTAAAGGTTCAGCGGTGGAAGATCACATATAGAATCGACAACAAGTTCTCCAAATATTAAAGGTTAACCTGACCATGGCACAAAATGCATGAAACAACAAGCAGTCAACATCGTATTGAAGAAGAAGTTTTGAAGCGGGGGATTGGGTATTTTAAGACTACAACCATACAAGCGGATGTCCCTCAAGCAAGCCCGAGAAGGATAATAAATTATCACCAAAGAAATGCTTATGGCCCTTATAGGGTATTGCAAAGATTGGTACTATGGCATACAAATTGGAACTACATGCATCTTCGCAGTACACGGAGTTTTCCATGTTTCATGCTTAAAATGGTTATGACTGACAAGATATCAGTTCAAAATATATTGCGAGAACTTGACGAAGAAGGAAAAAAACATATTGGATCCTAAAGCCATCAACGACACAAGAATTATCCAACTGAATAATAGATCGATTTGGTATCTCATTAAATGGAGGCTTCTGCATTTGAAGATTCCACTTGGGAAGATGAGTCTTTATCACAATCCAGAGTTACTCAAGCGTTGGACAACACTTGTCTCAAGGGGAGGGCATGTTAAAGCCCTAATATTGTCTCAATTAAACCCTTAATTGGGCCTTATTATATTAGTAATGTTATTTTATTTATGTGACTTGCTCATTAACCCTTAATTGGGGCATATTAGATTAGTAATGTTATTTTATTTATGTAGGCTTTAGGCCATTTACTACCTCCTAGTCTCTATATATACCAAGGAGACATTTTCATTCTGAATCATCTTGGACTTGAACATTTGAAGTGGGGTAAAAGGAGGTTCCCTCGAACATCTTGGACTTGAACATTTAAGTGGGGTAAAAGGAGGTTTCCCCCTCGAAGAGGCTTATTATCTGAAATTATCTCTTTTTCAAGGCGTTGAGTACTTTTTCTGAGGTTTTTCTATGCTATATTGATGTTTGGTTCTTAACAGAGTCTTTGTGTGTAGATGAAGATCATCCTTCATCTACATATAGTAGGCCCCTTCAAATATGGATTGATTAGTCTTGTGGCTACACTTTCAGTAGGGGCCATATGTTATCCCCATTTTGTGGATAACTAAGGAGATTATGTCTCGAGGCCCTTAGGCTACAGATATGAAGTATCAAGAGACTAAATGAACAACAGTATCCTTCTACACATATGGAAACCCTTCTCACCACCACATAGGTTGCAGATTTTTAGATGTTATCCACCACATCAGTTGGCTTCCAGAAGGTAGTGGGCATTTCTCCATGAGGTACAAGTCAGTATTACTATGAGAAACATTTCAATATTTAAGGAATTTAAGTATGTTGTATCTTAGATTTCTCTAGATTTCATGATATATGCTTGGACATTATGCCTTTTTCCCTACTTCACCTTGGTGGTTAACATTGTTCCCTAGTATGTGGTCTTCCTTGGGGATGGGTTTTCTACTAGAAACTCCCTTGAAGAGCCATCGTATCATTTTCGACCATACTTACCACTTTACATCACTATTTCCCCCCCATTTCCTTATCTCTTGGGATGTTAGGGTGTATCAAATCAAGAAGGGGTTGAACCTAATTCTATGGGAAGAAGGGGATAATGGCCTAGAGGGATTGATGTTGGGTAAAAGATAAAATCCTATGTATGAACCTTCTAGATGTTTTTCTCAGGGATCACCCAAGAAAGAAATGAAATTCTTGTCTTTGAGTAAAGGGGGACCCATAATTAAATATGATTAAGAATTCTTAAAGGGTTATTTGTAGGATAGGAGGTCACATCACGAGACGACCTATCATGTCCATGAATATCTAGTGATATGACATTACCATCATCTAGTCACTAAACCAGGGTAATGGCTCTCAGTTGCATGGCTGAGAGAAAGGGTGTCTCATCACGAGCAAACATTCTCATTTACACTAGGTGTTTGTGGGATAAATTTTCATTCTCTAGAAATCACCTCAGGGCAGTGGCATTTAACCTTTCCTTAAAATTATGAAAGAATGGAAAAATAATGGACTTGGAAAAGGTGAATTGTGGATGAAGGTACCACACACCATCTACAAAGGCACTCATGAATGAGACACGACGACCTCTAGTATTTCATGAGATCTACAACCTCTTGGAAACTCTCCTTGACCCAGGGCAATATTTACCAAATAGAAAACCTCGTCAACCCTCCCATATTCAAGCTTGACAAGTCACATAATGTCTTTGAGAACTTAATTGTTTGACATAGTGATATTTGATGCACATTCTTAGGTGGATCATTTATTGATTGGATTAACTTATTATGATGTTATGACTTGATATCCTTGAGGGTGTGCTTAATTGTCTTTGCAGGACCTAGTTGGTGGATAGTTTTGGAAGAACAATCCCATCTTGGGCTTCCATGGGGCTTGAATCCCACAGGTGGATTCCAATGGCCTGCATGCCGGATGAGAAAGATAAAACTTGGAAGGCCTAGAATATGACTTGGATGACATTGCCTATCCCCCACATGCAAAATATTTTTCCTAGGACAGGAAAAACATCATTCCTAGAGGCGTGACGTCACATAGGGGGGTTAGGGCTTGGTGGTGAGGTGACATACGTTGGCACAAGGAAATTTTGAAGGGATTGAGCCTTGATCATGATGGATTTTTTTTTATTCTTGACACATGGTGTTGGCAAGCCTAGACACCCTCCTCCTACTCCAACGACTTGCTCCTAGTGCCAAAACATCCCCTAAACGGGTGGTGTCCTTCTAAAATTAGGGTTTTCTTATGCACAAAAGTGAATTTTAAATGAATTGTTTAATATTACTTTGTTGAGGGGGGAATATTAGGGTTGTTGACCCCTAGTCTTGTGGTTTACCCCTAATTATGTGGACAAACTATCTTAGGGACATTTTGTATAAATAAGGGATCATAAGATCTCATTTTATCATAACTATCCCTCTTGTGAGAGGCTCTTGGACTGAAATTTTTTCTACACTTGGAGTATTTTTCCTCTTGTACTATGGAATAATTATTTTTGGTTATGGTTTGATGATGATGATGGTATGCTATCTCTATAAGATCATTCTCTTGCTTTTGTGGAGGTTTACTTTGGCATGTAAAAAAATTTTCTTGAATGGTATGGTCTCTCTACTTTGTTATTATAATTCGTGATCCAAGTATGGTTGTTTTTTCCAAAGCTATATAGGGAGTATAAGGATATACACCCCAATCCTAGTTTCCACCACTTTATCACGCTTTTTTGCAAGGGTTTAGTTGAGGAAGTAAGAGGATTTACACCCTTCATCTTCAAACTCTAGCTAGGTTACTTGCCTTGGGAAGTAAGAGTATTTACACCCCCAAGGATTTAGTAACCCTAGATATTTCTTCTTGGCCCCATTAACCCATAACTAAAGTCACTAGTCTTGCATTGGAGAAATAAATTGTTGCATTGGTAAATGTGATTCTTTCAAGTTTTAAAGCTCTCTCTTTTGTATAATGATCTTGATGCCTTCAGGATTCTTCCTCCTTTAGGGCATCCTCTTTCTCCCACAAAATATTATTGTTGTATTAACGTGTTTCCTACAGCCATTAGGCTGTGGAAAACTCTAACCCTAACTGCTAATATCTCACAAACTAACCCTAGACAAACCCTTTGACTTTTATAGTTTAACCTACTAAACTAGGTGCATCTATTTGGCTAGATTTTGGCACTTTTTGATGGTCATATGTGTTGTTGTACTTCATTGAATGCTATATCCATAAGGCTGATATACAGCTGCAGAAATTTACTTTTATGACATCCATCTTTATTCAGTATTGAAGTGTTATTTTCGGTCCACATTGGTTACTAGTTTTATTGATGACATTGCTAACTAGTCTATACCTTTTACTTACTAATATATTGTTGATATAACTGTTGAAAAATAGGGACAAGAAGATTAACTTGTTTATCCACTTGATATATTGCTTTGCATTTGGATTTTTCTTATGTCTCGGGTAGGTACAATCATCGGTCAAAGCAACACATCCTTTGGGGAGCATTACTTGGTCAGCAAGGCATCTCCCTTTTTGTCTTTTCCACTTAGTACACCGAATTCTAGGGGCCTCTCCATTAACTTTTACTTTCCCCTTTCCTTTCCCCTAGGGTCTCTGGGATCACCTCTTAGGAGTGATCTTAGTCACCCCCAAGTGTGGGACCTACATCGAGGTGACATTAGGTGTAGTGTCCCATAGTTATAGCATTTTCTTTGTGGTTGGGTTGGGCTTTGCCCAACCTATAACTTGTGAAATAACAAACACAACAAAATATTACAACGCAGTCAGAAGCTCTGGAAATTATGATGAAATTGGAAGAATCCCCTCTAGGAAATAATAACGTGGGGATGGATCAAGTCCAGTCACATCTGGTTGCACTAACTATTCAGTTACAAGATGTTAGTACTAGAAATATCACCTAGCTTATTTTAGGTGTGATCCTAATACCCATCATAAAATTGTAGGTTTGTTAAATATAATAATGTATTTCCATGTGTGGCAAATGGGTGATAAAATCAATTTAAAATATCAAAACAAAACCTCCATAAAATATACACCAGTAGAAATCTCATCAAATAGGAACCTCTTAATCAACAAGAGATCACTTTGATAATACTTGCACCAATAACAAACAATAAATCATTCACTACATTAAGGAACAAGCTCTAGGATGAACCCTTCATCAATAGCTAGCATCAAAGTGAGATTGAAACATAGATGTGACGGTAGAAGAAGAAATTGATCATAAACTATTCAAGATTCTTAATTCTGATACATACAGTCTAGAAACTTTGTTACAGTTGAAAATAAAGATATGAGTCTCACTCTACAACCATTTGAATCCTCTAATGGAGTTACATTACACCTTTTATAGAAAAATACATTCAAAAATCTTCTTAGAACTCGCCACCTAGCTCTTACATAGGACCCTGCGCCTTAGGGAGGCATGGAAATGAGTAATCAACAAAAATATAATTAGATGTTATATTCCATGATGTTGTTTGCCGCATTGAATGCAACTACATCCAACTCATTGCATGTATCTTAACTGAAACTAGATCCTTGGGGAAGGTGTCCTTTGATGTCCAACGCATTTTTTGAGAGCTATCTAAACCTTATCTGACAACTGGCAGCCTTCAACAACTCAAAATTCATGTAATTGTCAGGTTTGCAGTGCCTGCACTGAAAACTGTTCCAAAATAAACATTTCACAATGCCTTCAACAACACGCTCTATGAACTTTCCTGTAGGTGTGACTTTTCCCTCAAAACTTGTCATTTGATATCAAAATTGTGAAAAAGTCTTCAAATATTTTTAGAACCTGCTACAACCTTCTGAATCATAAGGTAACTTTGCAAAAAGTCATATGAATATAATAATACTAGCCTAAGACGAAATCATTCCTGAGGGTTATAATCCTACAAAAAAAAACACATCATGGAAAAATGTTTATGTTGATGCAGAAATGATGCCTTGTCTCCTTCTTCTAGTGGCCACTCGTGCCAACATGTCTAGGTTTTGTTTTGCATTTTGTTCTCTCAACTGTTTCACTTCCTCCTTCTACTTCCTTTTTTCGGCTTGATGGCCTCTATTCATCCTATACACATTCTTCATTTTCCTACACATAGATATGGATCTTTTAACCCTTGCCTCTTTCAACTGCTTCATAATCCTTTTAAAAGTGTGATCCTTCTCATCAGAAGGAGACTTGTAACATCCCAGTTTTAACCCTTATGAACTATAATGTATTATGTAATTGTGCCTTAGGCTAGTGAGATGGTAAAGTCTAAAAGAGGCCAGAGTGCCTAGGAAATGTAACACTTCATATATATTAATAAAATACTTCGATGGCCGCAAGAAAGACAAGGAAAATAGATATAGGGGGATATGATTTCACGAGAGAGGGGGGATTGAGGGGTTAAGTCTTTTTATTATTATTTTATTTACCCATAATTGATTTTATGGAGATAAGTGGTTACATGGGATTCTTGGGGGAGGCCATGTGGTTCTTGGTTCTTGTGATTATATAAACATTCCTTGGGGGCTGCTTTGTTTCGTCTTCTTTTCCTTGGTGTGCTTATATTCCCTGTTTCTTCTTCCTCTTCCTTCACTCAGGTTGAATTTGTGTGCTCTTCGTCTGAGCATGGATACAATGGTCATATGAGGATGGATCTGGGTGAATTTTGGGGATCGTACTTCCCTTTTGTTCATATTCTTACCCTGGTTCATTTTGTTCCCTTGTTCTTTTTTCCTCTTCACTCATTATTGCTAGTTCGTATTCTCTTAGGCTGAGCATGGAAATGAATGGAAGGAAGAGGAGAGCCATTGATGAATGGTTGTAATAATTAATTACCATTCTAGGAGAGAATGGATGCATGTGTGCATGAGATTGGTGGTAGTTTGGATAGAATTTTCCACAGCTACGAGTATTGAGAGTCCCAACAGGGAGATTCTTAACCAAAAGCATTGGAGCCTTGGAAGGAGATGGACAGCTTGAGGGACTACGTGGCAGAGAAGGGGGTCCATTCTCTTGAGGTAGTGTAGGTTGGATAGAAGAGAGAGTTGGTGTACAATGGATTTTTGTGAGTGCTAAAAGGCTTGTGATAGATTAAGTGTTTAAAGGCATGTTAGTTATGAGACTGATGGCAGTTCAGATAGAACTGTCCATAGTAGAGAACCCTTGTATTTCTAGTAGGGATATTTCCTGACCAATAGCATTGGAGTGTTGGAGAGAAATGGGACAGAATGAGGGACTGCATGGCATAGAAGGGTGTCTATTTCTTTGGGTGGTGCAGCCTAAGGGGGAAAGAGAGATGGAAATTTGGGTTTTGTTGTGAGGTTGGGAAACCTGAGAGCTAGTTAGCTATTTTTTGTGTGTTTAGACTTGGCCTAGGACCCATCCTTGTGGATTCATAGCCCTACATTGGGGTGATTTGTTGTTGTTGGGGGTGACATGTTTTTGTTGTGGGTGACTTGTTGTTGGGGGTGACAGTTTCTATGGTTGGGAGGAGCGTCCTTAGTCTCCAGCCAGTTGGTGAATGTTTACTTGATAGATAAGTGCTCTTTGTTTTTGCTATATAATGTTATTTCATTTTGTATTTAATTATGTCTGAGATGTGTATTTTAATGTGCATGTCTGCTGGTTATTTGTTGTGAATGGCACATCCTTTACTACTTTAAGTTGTACTATGGATCTCAATTTATGCATGCGATTTTCATGCCTCTAAAATTGTTGAACAACCCTTTGTTTTTTAGATTCGTTCAGAGAATTGAGTCCATGGACTATAGAATGCCTTTCATACGAGTGGTCGGGTGTGTTGCAATCAGTTTAAGTGGTGTATCATGAACCTGGGGATGGTTGGGTACGTTACAAGACTTGATCTCAATGATTCCTATTTGTTTTTTTAGAGGCTTAGTTTTGTCTATTGACTGATTTGATGCCCTAGATGTACCTTCTTCTACAAAGGCATGTTTCTTTGTTGATGATCTAGTGACAGGTCTTCTAGGCTTGACAACTTCTAAAACATTAGGTGAAAAAAATACAAACTCATTTCTCTTCAGACTCTTTGTTTTACTAGAGGATGTTCCCATAGGTGCAGGATCTGCCACAGGCAAAGTGTCTTCATCGGGAGGTTGTGAAGGAACTTCAACTATCTTATCAGTATATTGAATGGACTTATCCCTTTTGGTCATCTTCCTCTTTTTACTTGACTCTGAGTGCATAGTCTTCTTAGCAAAAGTAGGTGTTTGTCTATTTGACTATGGTGTATGAGAAACATATGGTTCAAATCCTAATGATACTAGGAAAGAATCCCAATCAGTATTGGTCTTCTTAAACTCTTCCAATACTATCATTTTGATCAAACCAAAATGAAAAACATTGGTATCCACCTGCTTATATTTAGCTTGGACTCTATCTAACATCTTCCCAGTGCTTCTGAACAGATAAAAGGGTAGGTTGATGGACTCTTTCCTAGCAAAATGAAATAACAATATAATATGGTATTGATAGACCATATTGAACCTTCCTTCACAAGTGAAATACCTCTGAATAACTCTAATCATTTTTTCAAAATATTCCAGCATATGATTTCTTGGCACTCCCTTGGAGAGGTTATCTCCATGATATTCCGGTTTTAGGAACTCCTTAGAAAATGTAGAATTCAAGGACATGGATTTAAACCATTTTTCACCATGAACAAGTATCTCAATGGTTGTAGAAATAGACTTCTCTGAAACATCAAACTCCAATGCACCCACTTTATTCTCTGTCCCAGTGAAATTCAGTGAAAAATGATTCGCAACCTTGGGATGTCCTCTTTGCATTTTCTCACAAAAAACTAGGCACCCCACTCTCTAAAATGCTTCTCTGAAAAAAGGTTCAGAATTTATAGGTTGCAAGTCATGTGGCTCAGACCTGAAAATTTCTCCTCCTTTGTGAATCTTCTTACCTTGTTGATTGTCCATGATAGTTGATTTAAAACCTTTCTTCTTTTGATAACAGTTGCTACTAGCTAATGATGAAAACTGATGAATTAGGTTTTAACTGTTTGATATTTGCAAAAATATGGTTTTCTATATAAAATAAGAGATGGGAAGAAAGGATGGCAACCCTTGAACTAAGTAAAACTCTAAAACAATCCAAATCGGGAAACTATGTAAAACAAAGCATTAGCAGTGCGGTTTCTCAGTTTGCAGCGTGCATATGAAGTTTGTAACGGATGGATTTTAGAATAAGGTTTTTTATCAGAAGATTTTGCAAAGTGACAGGTATGAAAGGAAAAAGATTTGGACAAGATGATATTTCAAACCTGAGTGAAAAGACTATCAGGGAGGTTTTTTTCAAAATGGAAAAATAGAGGGTTTCTAGTGCAATTAATTTGAAGGGCATACAATGAAAATAGTTCGCAACACTAGATAGAATTTCTAGCAGATAGGTTCATGGCCATAGAAAATGGTTGCAACTGATATTTTTTGTATAGAAATAAGAAACTTGGGTCCGCAAATGTTTAAGATACGGGAACTGTACAAAGTGACCAAGTGAAAGAAGTTTTTCAATGCAAATACTATGGAACAATTTGCAGCGCGCAGAAAAATTGCAGCGAAAGGATCTGATTACAATCAACCTTCAGGCAGTGAAATTGATCATTTAAATAGGGTAACTGGTATAGATGAATCTCGGTTGTTGTCATATGCACTAAACTGACAGTTCCTAGAATCCTTTAATCTGCCTTCAACTGCTACAGGAAATTTGTAACACCATAATTTAAAAAAAATTGCAACGTGCTTTGTTCAAAATGATAAATCTCCTTATGAAACTGAATTGAAGAGAAAACAATGAATAGATGGAAATTAAAACAATAAAGTACCAATTGCCACATTTCCAAAACATGATGGTATGTGATTAGTGCATGATGTACGTTTCTTGATACGTTGCATAGTTTCAGGCGAGTTTGCAGTAGATTAACTTAACATATGACTTGACCCCCAAACCATTAGATACGACATGAAAACCCTTTGTACACATTTTTTAGAAACAACACTTGATAATGATGAGATTTAAATCAAAGGTGTGACCAATACTTTCCCCTTTTTTCTAATGATGATGAACACTATCATGACACCAAGACTCTCAGATGAACTATGATAAGTTTTCTTGATTCATGATACAATCAAAACATGATTTATTGGCATAATACATGACTAAAAAACCTAAAATAAAATTACCCTATGACTCAAACCTAGAAGCTTAAAAAAATTTACCCATACACATCTTATGTGCTAACATCTGGAACCACAAGGAATGGAGACCTCCCTATGAGGCTCCAATAACATTACAGTTCCAATGCCTTATCCATTGGTCAAGGAGTTATTATTAAAAGAAAAAAAAACTAACTAAACACATCAGTGTTTAAAATGAAATGAAACCACTCGTGGATTTTAGAAAATAAGTATTTTTTGAGAAAATTCCCATTGACTGGGCCACCAGAAATTTCAACATCTTCCAAATTCTACATCTTAAAAGTATTATTTTGCAAAACTTCAGAAATTTTGAAAGGACCAACCCAAAGAGATTTGAATTTACCATGTCTTCATGTATCCTGCCTCTGAGAATCCCACTTGAGTACCAGGTATACAAGCTGAAAATATTCCTTCTTCACCTTCTTGTCAAATTTTTCTTTAATTTTGTGTTGATGACTCTGTGCTTTGTCAAACGGTTTCTATCTAGTTTGTTATAATTCCACAACTTGATGCATCCTTATGATCATGTCATCTGGTTCCCTTTCTTTATATTGAAGAAATTTTTCCATAGGTAAAGCTAACTGAGCAGGGAAAACAACTTCAGTTCCATAAACCATCTGAAATGGTGTGGTACCAATTGACCTCTTGGTGGTTACTCTGTCTGCCTAGAGGAAAAACTTCAACTTATAATCGCATGACTTATTATTTTCTTCCAACAAATTTTTGATAATATTTACTAATCTTTTGTTGGAGGATTCTGCTAAGACATTATCATGAGGGTAATATGGAGTGGAATTGATAAGTTGAATACTAAATTTTTCACAAAAAATCATCAGGGGCTTAGCTTTTAAAGTTATTGCATTATCAGTGACAATTTTATTTGGGAAACCAAACCTTGACAAAATATCTTCCAAAAAAAAAATAATTACTTTGTGTGTTTCATTCCTGGTGGCAATGGCTTCTATCCATTTGGTAAAGTAATCAGTAGTAGTCAGAATCCAACAGTGTTGACCACTTTAGGATGGATGAATTTCTACAATAAAGTCTAATCCCCACTATTGGAAAGGGCCAGATACCACAATGGGTTTCAAAGGAAAAGACTTGAGTTTTTTCTTACCTAAGAATTTATGGAATTTGTCACATGTTCTGATATTTGAAAACACATCAGTGAATAAGTTAGGCCAGAAATACCCAGATATGAGTATCTTGTATGTTTTGGTTCTCCAGAAGTGATGACCTCCACATAAACTCCCATGAAATTAATTCAGAATTTGTTTTGCCTCCTCTAGATCTAAACATCTTAAAAGAATCCCTGAAGGATCCTTCCAATATAGAATCTGATCAACAATACAATAC
Organism: Picea sitchensis; assembly: GCA_010110895.2. Taxonomy (NCBI): domain Eukaryota; kingdom Viridiplantae; phylum Streptophyta; class Pinopsida; order Pinales; family Pinaceae; genus Picea; species Picea sitchensis. Next base: position 26,441 of record SNQJ01S0003366.1, on the reverse strand, counting down.
CTAACTACTTTAAGTTTCAAATCTCTTACCTTGGTCTTCTCAAGTCCAGTAGGACGCTATAAATTTTGCAAGAAATATATGATGTCCTTGTACCAGCTACATTCTGCCAAATTTGATTTAATTTTCAATTTTTTGTTCTAAATATCAGACTCCTTCCTTAAAAAGTTAGTTCCCATAAATTTACTCTCAATGCCTTACAATTTGATTCAGCTAGCAATATAGCCAAACCTTAACCTTTTACCAGCTTGGTGGGATTCACCTCTAGATCAAACTCTAAAATCTTAGCAATCCACTTGCTTCTTTTCCCATCTATATTAGGTTGAATAAGAATGTCTTTAATAGAACTTGAAGAAACATAAGCAAGGATTTTTGAATGAAGAACATACACCCTAAAATCCTTAAGAACTTTGACTAAAGCATAAGTGTGTTTCTCCATAATATCATACCTGAATTTAGTATCTCTCAAGGCCCTACTGAAGAAGGAAATAGGATGCTCAATACCATCTGAATTCTTCTGAAGAAGGACAACAACTAGTGTATCATTGGAGGAAAAAGAAAAAAATCATAAATTCCTTTGATTAGTCAAGACTGATCAGGACAGGAGCTTCATTCAATGCATTCTTTATCTTCTCAAAATAACTTCTAGCTTTTGGTGTCCACTTTACTTTGTTTTCTTTCCTCAACATGGAAATGATGAATTTCACTAACTCAATAAAGTTAGATATAAATCTCCTCAACAAAATTATCTTACCTAAGAAGGACTGAATTTCTTTCTTAGATCTTGGAAGAGAAAGATTTTTGAAAGCCTCTACCCTATTGGGTTCAATCTTTACTCCTTCAGTGGAGACAATATGTCCCAACAACTTACCCTCCTTCATGGAAAAAAGAGACTTTTTGGGATTTAGTGATAGCCCATAATTTATGCACTTCAAAAACACCTTATTTATATGTTGGTAATGCTCTTGATCAGATTCGGAAAACATTGTAATATCATCTAGATAGATAATCGCAAACTTGTATTTCTCTCCAATAAATGCAATGTCTATTGCATGTTGGAAAGTTTCCCCTTCATTCATAAGACCGAATGGAATATTGGCATACATGAATGTACTCTAGGGAGTGGTGAATTTTGTCTTCTCTCTGTCCTCTGGCAACCCAAAAATCTGATTGTATCCCGAAAACCCATCAATCATTGAAATCCTCACTCAGCTTGCCACCCTTTGCAAAATGTGCTCCATTTTGGGTAAAGGGTAGTTGTCTTTTCTAGAACACCTATTTATATTCTTGAAGTAAAAACAAAGCATGATCTCACCATTATTCTTTTTGATAGGGACCAAATTAGCTACCCAATCAGAATACCTCAAATATATAATGATTTGAGCATCAAGCAACTTCTTGACCTCTTTCTCCATAATAGGAAATAACATTGGGTTAATATGCCTAATATTTTTTCTGAAAGGATTGGTTTCATATTTCAAAGGTATCCTATGCTCAATGATGCTAGTATAATAAGTCTCCAGGTCTTCATACTTCCATGCAAACAAGTCAGAAAATTCTTTCAACAATTTGACATATTCAGCGCTCTGATCTTTTGATAGGCTACTAGAGAGTTTAACATATTTGGGCTCTTCTTTAGTGCCTAAATTACAGTCTATCAGATATGAATTTTCTTTAGAACTACTCACCTTCACAGCAACATCATTTTTATCAAAGATCCTTTCTAAAGGAACCAGTCATTTAGGAATGTGATTTCTAGGCAATTGAACAATTTTATGATCTGCAATTTTGTTTAGAAATTTATCAGCATGCATATTTTTATCATCATCTGAATCTTGGTCAATATGAAGGGAAGAAAATTCATCCACTATTTTCAAAAACCTGTTTAGTTCTTTATCATCTTCAAAAACCTTCCAGTGCTTGACATTATCAGGTATAGCAGGTTTGTATTTTACCTCAACATTATACTTAGGTTTGGGAGGTAGGGGAATTTTTAAATTGTTGGCAGAAATAGCTAAGGAATCAACCAATGTATTAGCCTCTCTCGGAACAAAAGATATGTTGAAGGCTGAGAAGAAGTTATCAATGAGATCCCAAACCTCATTCCTATAAGCCTTCAGTCTAGGAAGTTTTTTTTAATAGATATTTTTGACTTGATGTACAATCAGTTCTGCATCTCCAAATATTGTCAGTCCCTCAATTTTCATGTCCATTGCAGCTCTAAGCCCCAAAAATAAGGCTTCATATTTTGCAATATTTTTTATTGTTTCAAATTAAATCTTGAAGGACAGAGTTGTGGCATCCTGATAGGGAGAAATGAACACTGTAAGGTAGCTAAAGAGGTAGTGGGGGGGCCCAGAGGGCCCATAGTGATAATAGTGGAGGTCATTCAATGTAAGGTGGACTAGGTCCACTATATTATTAAATAAGGCCCACTATGGTAGTTAGATATAAT
>SNQJ01S0003366.1:0-23979 GCA_010110895.2 Picea sitchensis | reverse complement strand
CTCCCTCCGAGCACCTTAACCTTGATTGAGAATTCCTCCGGAAGAAAACCCTAGGCTAGATAGCCAAACAAAGAGTAGCGCATCAATCCCCAAGGAGAGAAAATCACAAAAGACTGATCAGATGTTCCAAAACCTAGCCAAGAGATATCCAAGCCAATACTAAAACTAGTTGCTGCTACAGCTGCACCTGCAACCCTCCTCCAAACCTATGCACCAACTGCAACTACAATGCGCACCAACTGGGAAAACTGCAGTCCTGAGATGCTGTCAAATGAGAACTGGCGCCCTGTATTTATAGTAATCTTGTCAGTTTGTTGGGGCCGACTTCTCCTTCTGGGTATGTGTCTGTTCAGTATATTATTATTAATTCTGGCCGACTTCTTCTCTTGGAGGCTAATAGCCTAATATAAATTTTCTTCTTGACCCGACAAGGCTTCTAGGGTTATTAGCCAACTCATTAGGGTTTCTCTTGCTTCCCAGAGTCTTCTATTCTCGTCAGGTTCACACGTGGGGGTAAATACCTCCCGCAACTACCATAATATTAACATGACTTTGAGAAATGGGTCTTGCATAGAATATCCGAAGCATGTTTTGTAACAAAAAAGAGCCTATGTAAGAGAAATTTGAGCATTTAGAGAGAAATAAAGAGGTCCTCCACTTGGAAGTGGGCCCGGAGACGTAGCCAACGATTGGTGAACTCCGTTAACAAGTTCTTGTCTCTATTTCTCTTTCTTTTTTTCTGTTCTCTTATCTTAATTTTCAACATGGTTATAAATGGTTGATCTCTCTAATCATTAATAAGAATAAAGTAAAAGTCATATTTTGATATTCTGCAACAAGATAATGAGTTTATGTATTTCACATTCTTATCGATCCGATGCATAAAGTATAATAAACTAACTTGAAATCTATCAGTAATACCTTCATTTTTGGATCAAGTTTATGGTATCAGAGGATTTTGTTTTGAAGTTTTGACAGGAATTGCAAGCATTGGATGCTCACCAGAGAAAAACTCAAGTGAGGAGAAGGCCAACTTGAGGCTCTTAATATAGAGATTCAAAGGAGACTGCATAAACAAGAGATGTCTTCACCGAGAAAACTAGGTCCTTTTTCATCTAAGGATGATTTCTTTGAGTCATTTCAATTGATGAAATCCATGGTAGAGGAACTTTACCATGAAAGAGGACAACAAATAAATAAAAAAATTAAAGAAGGTGAATCTTCAGTAAGAGAAGAAGGAGGAGTTGGAGGCGGTGGACCTTCGGAACCTTCTTCTCCTTCATCCTCATCATCTACAAGTGAAGAAAGTGTAAATCCCTCCAAGGATAAGAAACCTAAAAAAACTCATCATTCTTCTGATATGCCTTTATTAAAGTTAGAAGTAAAGTTTCAATTACCCACTTATGATGGTGAATTAGATGCAAAAAAGCTAGATAATTGGGTGAGATAGTTAGAAGTCTATTGTAGGATACAAAGGATTGTTGATGATGAAACGAAGATCCAACTTGCAAGTCTCAAATTGGGAGGCACAACTCTCATATGGTGGGAAAGAAAAACTAAGGATGATCTCAATAAAAATGGTAAAACAATCTCTTCCTGGAATGATTTTATCACTGCTTTGAAGAAACAATTCTATCCATTATCATACATGCAACATGAAATGATGAATTGGTAAATTTTAAGGTAAGATAAAGGTCAAAGTGTACAAGAATATACTCAAATATTTCGTAAGAAAGCATTACATTTGGGTATTCCTTTATATACACAAGAGACACTCCTAAAATATATTGGTGGTTTACATTCTTATCTCAAGCACACTATTCTTAAATGCTAAATTCTTCTAACTTTGATAAAGTATGTGTACAAGCCATTCACATTGCATAAAGTAAAGGGAATGTTGGTGATAGTGTTTCTACAAATACTTAGAAAATGAAGGATTCAGGGAAAAGAAAAGAGAAGGAGAAGAGGACAACCACAACTAGAAAGGAGAAGCCTACTTGCAAGCATTGCAAGAAAGTAGGCCATGATGAAGATCGTTGTTGGATCTTACATCTTGACTTGAAGCCAAAGAAGTATGCCAACCAAGGAAGGAAGAATATCACATCTGCGACTCTTCAAGTGGATCTTGGATCAGATTCCGATGATGAGACACATGTTGTATCTATGGGAATCCAAGGTATAATTTTTTTTGCAAGTACTAGCTCTTCTAAACCAGTTGTTGTAAATGATGAGTGTAAAAGGAGTGAACTTTTCCACATAAGGGTCATAACAAATAATGTTAAAGTTGATACTCTTGTAGACAGTGGATCACAAGCCAATCTAATCAGTGAATATGTTGTAAATAACTTGGGACTTGAAACTAAGCCACATCCTAGACCTTATCCATTGGGATGGATATGTGGTGATAATAATTTGCAAGTAACCAAGCGATGTAAAATCAAGTTTGCAATCACTTCTAATTATTTGATGAAGCAGAGCTTGATATAGTGCCACTGGACATATGTGGAATTGTACTGGGAAGCCTATACCTTAATGATAGGAAAGCCATATTCTATAGGGAGGAAAATAAATATTTCTTCAAGAAAGATGGTAAAGAGTACATTCTTCGTGCTCATTGCATGAAAATTGACAGATCTTTTGCAGCTACAGGGCAGTTAAAAAGAATGGTAAATGCAAGCAAAATCTTAACACTTATGTCTGTAATAAATCCGAAAGTTAGTGATGATAAACATGAGATGATTCCATATGTTTATAACAGTCATGAAGTGTCACTGGAGGTACAACATGAGGTTCAACTGCATAAATTGATTATTGTTCCTGTGCAGAAGGGGAAGCATGTTTTGTCATTTTCATTGACATATTCAATATTTTTGTTTAGTTTGCTGTTGCTCAGTGGTGTATGGCTACAAAATGTGACAAATAATGTAGATGATTATGCAATTGATGGGATGATTACTTTGGTAAATAATGCTATCTCAATTTTCATGTTTGTTGTGATTAGTCAGGTGATCATTGTCCGAGCAGAGAGGATGGATGATACAGAACAAGTGGGGAGGCCATACCCTCACTTCTTACCTGAGTAAAATCAGACTTTTGGTGGTCCAAAATCTTCCAAAGTGGGGAGGAATGATCCAGGAGGCTCCCTAGGCTCAAAAAATGCTCAAAAATGAAATTTCTTGGAATTGAGTGAAACCAATTCCATTGCGATCGAATCGTCGCATTGATTTCGACCATATATTTAATTTCTAAAACGGGCTCCGTATGCGAGAGTTATCACACTCTGATCATATTCTCAAACAGCTAAAAAGTGAAAGGTCAACTGGGCAAAAAGTCAATGCTGATGTCAGCATGACATCACCAAATATATTTAATGATGCTGACATGGCAGAAGCAGGTAATGACATGTGGTGACCTGTCTCTAGGCAGTTGGTGCAGATGTGGACAAATTGCAAAGTGACACTTGTCAAATCTTCAGGAAAATGTAGTGGTGCCACATGGCCCAGACATGGGAAACCACGTGGCACCCAGTCATTTGATGAGTAAGCCATGTTAAAAAGGTAGTTTCGGGGTCCGTGGGTTTTGAACCCACAACCTATCCAAGCCAATGCCTTGGGGAGAGTCCCTTTACCATTACAACAGAAGTGGAGCTTGTTAAATGAAGCCTACCAACATATATTTGAAGTGATATGTACAAGCATGTGGAAAAGTGGAGGGGATACATATATTTGAAGTGAAATGTACAAGCGCGCGGAAAAAGGGAGGGGTTGGGGCATAGCCCCAACCCACGGTCTTCATTAAACAACGCACTCACCATAGACCTGGGGCTTAGCACCTTTGCTAGCGAAGTTTGACAGAGCCTTTGGTTACCAGATTCGCACCCCCAAAAATTGGGGGCTATCCCCATAATCGTGCGCGGGGGTATATATTTGTTCCATAGGTCCCATGGAACGCGCCCACGACCAGGAGCTCGGGCCTATCCAAGGCCAGTGCGCATCCCAAAGGGATGGCGCTTGTCCATATGGTGTTCATATGACCAATTCTGGGGGGCACGCACATATCTCAAAGGGGCTACTCTGTGCATTTGTTGAATTTTTGTTACAAAGTGGGTTTTTTAATAACGTTTTGGCCCATAATTGGTTTTTTGAGGATATTTTGGCCATTTGGAGGGGGATTTGACCCCAAAAAGAGGCCAGATCTTCAGGATAAGTTAGGATTCTCTTGTTGAGCCTAAAACCTATATAAACTAGGCTTTTTGAAGCTTTGAGGAGACTTTTTGATGCAGGGATTTGAAGGAGCAACTTGTAATTTTTGGCCTTTTCTCATGTTTTGAGAGGCATTTTTATCGTGTTGTTGAGAGGAGTTTGATGATGCATGTATGCATCTGAGAAAGGAGGACTTGCACATTAGATTTGAATCATATTTTGTAACAACAAAGAGCCTATGTAAGAGAAATTTGAGCATTTAAAGAAAAATAAAGAGGTCCTCCACTTGGAAGCGGGTCCAAAGACGTAGCCAACGATTGGTGAACTTCGTTAACACATTCTTGTCTCTATTTCTCTTTCTGTTTTGCTGTTATATTCTCTTAATTTGAAGCATGGTTATCAATGGCTCATCTCTTTAATCATTAATAAGCATAAAGTAAAAGTCATATTTTGATATTCCGCAACAAGATAGTGAGTTTATGTATTTCACATTCTTATCGATCCGATGCATAAAGTACAATAAACTAACTTGAAATTTATCAGTAATACCTTCATTTTTGGATCACCGACACAGGCCCTCTTAAACCTGCCAGGACACAACTATTCATATCTCCACCTTCCACACCATTAGGTGGGAGCCACGACACACACACCCAAGAAGCAACCACACATGTAGGCTCTGGAGGTGGTGACAAAGATGAGGCTAATGATTTGACCAACTATATGGTTTCTTTTCCTAAAGAAAGACATATGACCAACATAGGGACCCTTAAGGGAACATTTATGGTCAATGAGGAAGGACTTCTATTAAAGCAAGTTAAAGTCCTAGGTAATTTTTAAAATTTTAATTATTTCATGTTTTCTATGTTGACAAATATAATCATCTAAATTATTATTTTTAAATTAATAATCATACAATCTTTTTGAATGTAGGGAACAATGATTTTTATAGGTCCTTGGAGAATAAGGCGTTGCTGATTTTTGGGCCCACCATACAGGAGAGGTGGAATTCTCAGAATTCCAACCTCAAAAAAGAATTAATGGATTATCTTGAAAGCCTTTTTGGTGTAGACACATTTAATAAGACCTTGGCCACTGTCGCAACTGACCAATATTTAAAATATACACGAGAAACATATAGGAAGCACTTGAAACAAAACAATAGGTATGAGCATCCTCTGATGATTCCAGAGAGGGAGTGGAAGACCCTCATTGAGGATGCAAAAGAGAAGAAATTGACAGATGAAACAAAAATACCCTTTGGTCCCAAAAGGTAAATTACAATTTCAATTCAATACTTTCAATTTTTTTTAGATGTAAATAAAAGTGTGGTATATATTAAAATACTTGAAACTTTTGATGATAGGTTGATTGACACATCAAAGACAACAAAAGAAAGGCTTGCCAAATGTGGCCAGCATAGGCTAGGCCAGGATGGCTACTTGAAGTTGCAGTCATGAATTGTAAGTACTCAAATATCTTATTTGTATCGCCTTCAAAATTTTAGGTAATTGAAACGAATAAAATTAAAAATACATACTCTTATGCAATGCACGATGATGAGTTTAGTATTGAAACCATGGAGGAAGACCTCTAGCTTGGTTACAAGTATGGCTTTAAAGTTGTAGTTGAACACCAAAAAATCTTGGGGTAGTTACCAAGAACCACTTTGTAGGATAAGGTAAATAAAATTCAATCCACATTAACCTTTATTATTAATATAACATAGTCATGTTTGATATCATCGATAAATTTAATGTGTTACAACTTTGTTTTAATCAGGGGAGAAACACTGTCAAACAACACACTAGTATTGGAGAGTAGTGCGTTGATAACGGTTTGCAACCAAAATATGGTTCTCCTTTGCAGTTCCATTCCACTGGGGTGCAACGAACGAGGCACATGACGGTAATATGGCTGTATTTTAATCATATACTTAATAATTTCAGAGTTATACATTTTGTACTTCTATTTTTTTTTACTTATACATTTATGATTGTCCTTATAAAGTTTGTGGTCTCAATGGAAGAGAATGTTGTACTTGAGGGTCATATAGTTTAAGAGGAGCACGNTGTTGACCAATGCACTAGGTAAATAATGACATTGCTGGTGTTTTGTTTTTAATATTACTAAACTAGTTCAATGATATTTAAAAACTGGCCATCTAAATTTTATATATTTTTTTGTAGGTGATGCCTCATCACAATTGCCTCCATTACCCCATGATTACCCCATGACTAGACATGCTCTGTGTGAGAGGACGTAATCACAATCATATTTTGAAGAGCACCCAGAGAACGAAGACATAGATATTGATGAAATACTTAGAAATTTTATACCTAAGAAGAACAGGCTGACTAAAACTAAATGATGATGTACAATATTTTAATAACTATTTATAAAATCTATTTTCTATGAAATATTTTTTGTACTTGTTCGGTTGCCAAAATTCCATTCTTTTACCAACCTTTTACTTCACTTTTCACCATATTTCGCTTTCCCGCAACCTTACATTGAGACCATCTTCATGATTACATATGATTTTAGACCTATTATTTTCCAAAGCATTCATTTTATTATTTTGAGTGAGTTTATGATTAAATATTGAAAAAATAACATGTTTTCACTTATATATCAAAGTGGGATGAGTTCTATGATGTTTACAGGTGCATTTTAATACTCCAACCAAGTCATATGATAAAATAGAATAAAACCTCTTTTCACATCAATTTCCATTCTCTAGTTTTATATGTAAAGTACTTTAGTGTAGTGTATGATGTTATGGAATAGTTGTTACTTTTCTCTTAGGAGAATTGAGCTCACTTCAAATGGATCAAAGAAACATTTTATTTAATTGTAAACAATTGTGAATATTGGTATGTATATATGTTTGTTTTTGCTGTAAATATTTCAATAGATTTATATGCTGAGTATTGAGGAATTGAGAGTGATGTGAGGGGGAGGGGGGGAGGGGGGCATAAGAGTTTATGCATTCACGTGGTTCTCTTTGTTCAATAGATAATAATTTATTGGAGTCGTTTAATCTTGGAGTGAACCTCCCCTGATCCAACAGAGAAACAACAAAGTCAATGTTGACTTCGTTGCTGCTACTTCAAATCAAGGGAGGCAGTTTGATCAAATATTAGACGCATGGCTCCAATAAATTATTCTCAAAACCAAGAGGAGCTCATTCAAGTATGTTCTGACACTCTCATAAAAATGCATCTTAGAGTAAATAATGCGCTATAAATATGACTTGTATTGATTTTGTAGATATTTATGGAGGTTGAATGATTTTGGCAGGTACTTTAAGATATTTCTTCATTGAGTGAGGGAAGCTCAAGACAAACAGAGGGTCATAAAATTGAAGAGAAACATGTGGGGCAAACCATTCCAACTATGCCGATCAGTTCATCAGATTAGGTGTGATTTCTCCTTTCAGCATAATTTATATAGCCATCAATTCTGGTTATGTTTAATGTTTATGAATTGTTATGTGATTATTGATTAATGCATGATTTTCTATGTGATGATTTATTGAGATATATCATATATTTAGTACTTGTTGTGTTCTCTCCTTGCATGCAACAATGGTAATACAAGTCCATTTATATTGAGTGAAAGAAACCTTATCTTCCCGTAGGTATTGGTGAAGCATTAGTTCATGCATCTATTGCTAGGGAATACATTGGAATGGTGATTACTCTCACCACTAATATCAAGAGCATGAAAATGTTTCATCAATATTGTAAAGACATTGCGATAAAAAAATTGTAATTTGCAACAAGATGTTGAAGAATCGACATTCAATATTGAACATATTTCCTTGAAGAATACTTCATATAATGTAAATATTTTTATGAATTGACGTTGAAGGTTGATAGGATTAATGGTATAAATATGATTTGATTTAGTGTGTATATTTTGAAGGACTCTTTGAGGAAGAGAAATAAAGACAATTTTTTATGTGAGAGTCATCACAAGAGTTTATTTAAGTTTCAAAAATTTGGATTCACAAGCTCATTGCCATTGGTTCTCATCCACTCACACTTCTTAAATCCCTCACATTTTGTTGCAGTTTCACTTTCAAAATAAAGTTTGTTTCTTCACCTTCCTTATCCAGGAACATTTTCTAGAAATGCATGCTAAGAAGCTTGCCATTTTTTTCATTTCAAACATGTATCTGCATTTTGGTTAATAGATAAACAAGAAACAACATGGTTATTTAATTTTTTCACTCTCTTTTCATGTCAAAATATTGTCCTTTCACTTCCAAAAGTCCTGTAAGAACATTTTGGAATCCTTTAGTAGTGCACCATTAACATCGGTAGCCTTTTTGCAGACTTAGTAAAATAAATATGGACAACAGATCTGATCACCCTTACAACATGTTGAAATATGATATTACCTATGAGACTTGGGTGGATGCAAAGAAGGAATGCCCTAACACTTGTGGGTTCATTTGGCATTGGGATATAACCTTTACATTGTTGATCATTCACTTTTGTTGAGCGCCCTCCCCCCATGTACACATGCTTTATATAGATCTATCCATTTAACAATTCTGATAAAGCATCATGTTTGGATATTGGTGTATGGATTCCCTAACTTACATGGCCACTTTTGGAACATGGAGTTATTATTGACATGCTCAACTTCTATGTCTAATTGGAGCTAACTCTGTGCTTAGACCTCATTTCAAGGGCCTTTCTTTACTTACAATAGAAAATATACGTAATGTATGAGCCTAAAATATAGGAAATGGTGATATTGATTATTTTGAGGTGTTTGCACATGGGAAAATGTGAAAATATGATACACCAATCAATCCAACAATAAATGAAGTAGGAAACACTCTTGACAACCTGTAAAAATGAGTAAGTACTAGCAGTAGAAGGACATGATACTTCCCTGAAAAGTGTAATGAAGAACATGGATCTGATTATGACAACTTTTGTGTCTTGGAACGAGAGTTTTACTTGATCTAAATATTAAGGGGAGTAAGGGTTGTGTCGACCTCATGCTAGCCTTAGCATCAACAGTCACAATCCAAGGTACATTCTTGTAGCAACAAATTGAGTAGTAAGCAACTTGGAGATAAAAACATTTAGTCAATGCTTCATTAGTGAACCATTTTGTGGTATGAAGCAAGGAAAATCCTTGTCATCGTTAAAGGATTATGAGAATAGGAAATTTTGAACATCAATGAGAGAGATATTGCATCGTTTATTCATTAGTACATCTGATTAATATATCTCTGATTGAGAGATAATTATGGATCAACCTGTTTATGAATGTTTCACCTACATGTCCTCTAGCTCTTAATGATGACATACATTCCAATCAGCGTGATTATGGAAAGCAATTGTATCTCACATCCTATCAAGTGTTAAGAATATTATGCCCCAGTTTTAAACACTGGCAGGACTTTTCTATTGAGTGTTAAGAAAATATCTTTGAGAGTAACATTTTTGAGGATGTACCTAAAAGTTTCCAAGAGGAATGCCAGGAGATCTAAATACCTTCTAATGTTGCAACTGAGGATACATGATATATTATATGTGATGATCTATTCTTGTATTTCCCTCATGATTACAAATCCAAAGAAGAATTAGATGAAGAAGATGAAGCAGATTATGCCTATAAGTGTTTGGAAAGTGATGATTATATTGAGATATTGGTTCAAGTTAATCTTCAAAACCAACAAATTTATAAGGCTTAGCCCATAACAAAGAATGGATAGTCCTTTGTAGATTCCCATGGTTCATGATTGCAGTTAGAAAACTATTTATACCCTACCCCTGATAATAATCATACTGTTTGTGAGTAGATTTTTGTTTTGGAAAAAATATAATAATGATCATTGGATACCAATAGCAGATTGAAGAATAAACAATGGTTGAAATCTCACAAGGGGAGCTGGAAATCAAATCATTTCCTAGAAATAAAGAAAAAGAAGAAAATGTTGTTGAAATTGACTCAAACCCTCACAATTCTCGTTTCCCTATCATCTATAGTGACATTGAAATACAAAAACAAGAAAGGAGAAAAGTTGTGAATATTAAAAAAATGGATGAAGTAATACATTCTCCTCACGGACTTGCATTCATCATCGATAAATTTTCAATTTTTAATAAGGAAGAAACCTCTGGATATAATGACTTGTACATTAAAACATAATGTGTTGCTGAAAAAAGAGTGATGAGAAGGAGCAAAAAAAAGTCTTGCAATACCATCCCTTGACTAATATTATTGAAATAGATCAAATAAATATAATGGGGGTCAATATAATATCATGGTCTGAGTGTGTTCATCAACATAGGTAAAGCACATAGCGATGTTATTATATTGATATTTGGATGGACCAGGTTATGAGAAATGCATCATTGTGCCATCGAAAGGATATATTCCCATCTCTCATAAGCGTATTGAATGACATACTATCTTATCATTGGTAGTTGTTCAACATTTCTTTATTCTAGTAAAGAATGAAGCACTGAGGTAAATCTCATGGGATCTATAAGATATTTTCTTGTCTTCATTGGCTTTATGACTTCTTTAGTCTATTTTGTTTTATTGACTAGAGGAAGGATAACTAAATCTTGTACATAATAATCTCACTCTCGAGAACTTTAGTGTTTACAATAAATTTTTATTGTTTTTGAAGAAATGAAACATGAGAGGTTGGTTTTTAGGATTAAAATGACTCCATGTTTGAGGATAAAAGGAACATGCCTCTGGTTCTTAATGATTTTTAGGAAAGCATCATCCCTAGGTAGGAGCTAGATGTTGTAACTCCAAACGTTCACCTTGGGTCTTGGGTCTTTGATAACCTTTTTGTACCAACTTAATCTGACATATGTCAATTTTTTGATTTATTTCCAAAGTTATTCAGACAATGGATTCATGTACTACAGTTTATCTTCATCATTCAAAATGGAACTAATTAGAGGATGGTCATAGGGGTTCAATATTCCAATACAAACACAGACATAAAATATTTAAAATGAGAGGAGTTTAGAGAAAGCTCATTTCAAATAGAACTTATTTGGGTTACTCAATCAATTCTATATTGTTGTGGGTTTGTTCTTAGATGTAAAGATGTATACATTTTTCATACTAGAGACTGGAGGATTGATGAGTCTCGACTAGCTTTAGAAGAACTTGCGAAGGAAGGTGTTACCTTGATAATGGGTGGCTAAACCAACTTTCTTTCACTTGGAATAACTTTTAGTTAAATACATATAATAGAGTATTTGATAAAATCTGCAAAGGGGATGAATCTTGCATCATTTTGGAAGTAGTCACTCTATCAAGCTTAACAAACGTGATTTGGTATTGTATCATGCTAGGATCATATTTGAAAATGAAATTGGTGTAATGAAAAAGATAAGTTATACATCAGATCTTGAGTCTATGATAGTGATGGGAGGCATGGAGAACCATTTTGATTCCATATTAAAGAATAACTTGCAAAGGAAGGTGTTACCTTGATAATGGGTGGCTAAACCAACATTCTTTCTCTTGGAAGCACTGTTAGTGAAATAAATATAATAGAGTATTTGATACAATTTGCAAAGGGGATGAATATTGCATCATTTTCGAAGTAGTCACTCTCTCAAGCTTAACAAAGGTGATTTGATGTTGTATCCTACTAGGATCATATTTGAAAATGAAATTGGTGTAATGAAAAAGATAAATTATACATCGGAACTTGAGTCTATGATAGTGATGAGAGGCATGGAGAACCATTTTGATTCCATATTAAAGGAACTTAGCGCAATTTCCAAATGGGCCTTAAAGAATGTAAAGGTGAAAGATAAATAACATAACATTGATTGGCATCATATMTAACATTTATGGTTTGAATGAATTATGCTTAGTTTTTTGTGCATTTGGATTGTGTACTTATTTTCCCCATGGCCCAATACCACCAAGGGTAATTAAAACCATTTCAGAGCTTATAAGCTAGTTTTGTAACCTAGTTCAAACATATTTGAATATATCCAAAGGCTACCATGTACATTGTATTTTTTGTGGTTTGTTATTTTGGAGGTTCATGGTTAAATTAAACTTTGTATACATTTTCCCTCCAAAATCATGTAATTCATTGATGGGGATTTGGCCATAAGGCCACGTGGATCATTGGAATTCATTTCGGAGGAAAATGGAGTGTTAAAATTACTACACTTGTGTTTCCCAAAATGCGTGACAACCGTCAATAAAGGGGCCACATGTATACATGGAGAGCACAACACATAACATTTTTTTAGTGCTTTCATATCCATTTGCTTGGTCATAGTAGTTGTGTTGCAGAAAGGAGGTTCATCAATTTTGTGATTTTTTTTAGAACACCTATAGGTTGTTGGTCTTCCGACGTCCCTAACATCGCTAATATAGCATATACGTCAGAAGACCAACGTTACCTTCTGTCATTCTATGAAATTCCTAGCATCATTGTCATGGTGTTAATGTCACAGGTGAGACATCATTGATATAACATCCATGTCGGAAGATTGATGCCATATTCCATCAGTTGTTCGACGTTCCTAACATCTTTGTCATGGCAGCAATGTCATAGTGTTAAGCCCTTAATAGTGTCTCATTACCCCTTAATTGGGTCATATTACATTAGTAATGTTATTTTATTTATGTCGGCTTGAGTCCATTAGTTGTAATTGTACCTCCTAGTCTCCTATATATACCAAGGAGACATTTTTATTTGGAATCATCTTGTATTTGGAAATTTATGTGGGGTATAAGGAGGTTTCCCCCTCAAAGAGGCTTATTATCTTAAATTCTCTCTTTTTTAAGACGTTGAGTACTTATTCTGAGATTTTTCTATGCTATATTAATATTTGGTTCTTAACATATGGTATCAAAGCTTAAGGTCTTGGGGTTTCGCTGCTACATATGAGACACCTTGGAATTTTTACTATAGATTTTTTTCTACGATGTTTCAGAAGGAACCCTTTGGATTGTATTTAGTAGAAGAATCAAGGTACGTTGGGTTAAAACTTCAGCTCCCGAGGCCTCATACTTTAGGAGATAAAACATGTGTAATATAGGGTTCTGGAATAATCCTGAATTGAGTCATCGCAGAATTTTCGTTATAAGAACTTTTATCTAATGTTTCAGACCCTGAAATCCAGAGAATATTCAAAGAAATTATTAAGTTATATGTGATAAAAATTTCAGCTTCTGGGTCATCTTACATTTGTAGATACACCCTGTGGAAGATAGGGTATTTGACTAATCCTATTGACTAGTCTCAAGTAGGTGTTCTAGGTAAAACAATAATAAAGTCTTCCTAGAGTATCCAATTTCAGTGAGACTAGTTGCATTGGATAGTGGACAATTTTTAGTATTTTTGGTACAAGTTTCATAATTTTATACCAATTATTTTGTGCGGGGCATGCTATACAAGTGATATCTCCTGGAAAGGCCAAAAATCAGCAAGTTGTGGGGAATTTACCATAAATTCTACTTGGCACATGCAATTTTGATCATACCTATGGCATTACATAGAAGAAATATCAGAGAAATACAAAAAAGAAAATTTCATATCCATAAGGGCCGAAATTTTGGAGATACAATAAAAGAAATATTGTCTAGCAGAACCACCTCAAAATCAAGGTTTAAAGTGATACTTGGCCAACATGCCACCAAAAAAGGGAACTTCTACACCATATAAGCCTCCAGACAATCCTACTTGGACTCTTGATGAAGGTGAAGAAATGCGTAGGTACATAAATGATTTAGAAAATAAAACAATAACAAAATATGAACTACAAGAGATGATGGATTCAATGGAAGCTAAGTTGGAGACAATAAATACTAAGATGGATGGTTTAAAAAGGGATATCATGGAAGGATTGAAAAATTTCCTAATAGAGAGGACACCTGAAAGTGAAAATGTATCCCCTAAAATTCATGATGAGGATACAAGGAATATGAATCAAGAACGAAGAAACTCTAACTTTGGGTTGAAGACCAACCACTTTCCTAGGATCGATATGAAGAAGTTTGATGGCAAGGACCTAATCACATGGATACTTCAGATGGAGAAATTCTTTGATCTACATAATGTGCCACATACACAAAAGGTACAGATTGCTTCTTTATATTTAGAACCCAATCAATTTGTGTGGTATCGATGGCTTTGTTCTCACAAATCAATCGTCACTTGGAAAATTTTCATGAAAGAAATGATAGCACACTATGAGGATACAAGGAGCAATACCTTCTTAGCCAATTGATAAATCTCAAGCAAAAGGGTTCAGTTACAGAGCACATTCAAAACTTCCAAAGATTGAATATAAAGGTAACAAATATTCCATATGAGAACTTGACTGATGTATTCATAGGAACTTTAAGGGATAACATTCAACATGAGGTCCATCTTTGGGAACCCAAATCATTGGAGAATGCATTTAGGGTGGAAAGAAATGTTGAAAGAACCCTCCTAACATCTATCGAGAGAATAATGTTCCTTCTTCTAAAACAAATCAACCTACCAGGTTGACACCTCAACAATTGTAGGAAAAGAAAGAAAAGGTTTATTCTTTAGTTGTGACAACAAGTATAGTAGGGACATAAGTGTGGTGAGAAATTATTCTACATAGACAATTTTGAAGAGGAAGAAGAAAAGAACAAGAACAAGAACAAGAACCATCTCAAGATGAAAGTATAGCGATTTCTTGAAGGTTGGCTCCACAATATGGGTGTAATGTGTGAAACAGAATTATCCTCCTCAAACCCTGGTCGAAGGATATATCAAAGAAAAAGGTAATAGTCCTAATTGATTTGGTAATACTCATAATTTCATTCACTATAAATTATCCAAATCTAAGAATTTTTGTATATCCAACACTATGGTTTCAAGTAATGATTGCGAGGATGGAGGAACTATCAATTGCTGAGAGAAAATGCCATAGATCAATCTTACTATGTGGGAAAATGTAATGGATATTGATGATTTCTATGCCCATGGGTGGTTGTTGGGCCCTAACCCACACATGGGTAGATCAATGTATTAGAATGTACAAGAGTCTCAATATTAATAAGGCCTTTCAATAAAATAGAATAAGATTGGATGTAAGAAGACCTAATAGAAGCTTAAACTTCTAGAAGGATCTTCCTCTAGATACTTCTCTTAATAGACATATTTAGGTATAACTTAATAGGAGTCGGGGATATGAGAACCCTAGCTTGGAGATTATTGTGAGCTTAGCGCTCCAGCGGAGGTTGCCCCCTCGAAGAGGCAAGTGAACATTGCTTTCTAAATTAAAGTGCTATTTCTATTGCTATTTCATTTATCATTTATGTGTATTGTGAGATTACAATATCTTCTGGTTATATTGTTGTTATTACGCCATTTCTAGCATTTTATTTTTGTTGCATATTTTATATATACGGTATCTTGTAAATTGGTATCAGAGCACTTCCCTTGGCATAAATTGTGGGTATTTTTTTTTTTTCCTAGGGGTGAGGCGATATTTGATCTTTAAGCCGAAGGTCTGTCATTACGTTAGCAAATTACGGTTGAAGTTCATGCCTTGAGGAAATACAAGTGGTTCTTAAGTTGCACATATGTTGGCCACTTATATGGCTGGTGGTACCCTTGGTGGTGGCGCTTGTCAGGAAAACACGTATGCGGATCGGCCTAGATTTCCTGAGTCCCTCTTTAGATAAATCGATTGCCACCTGACTGCTATAGTGTCTGAGAACAACACTCTGGAAGACACTCTATAGTACCGAGGTAGTGAATTGGTCTGGCTAAAGTCACAGTCTATCCTCATAGCTAGTGCCACGAGATATTAGGCCAGAAGTACTACTTGTTGGACCCTGCACATATATCCAGTACATAATACGAGGCAAACCCTTGTACGTAGAACCCTTGAATACCTAACCCTTGGGAACATAAACATACATAAGTAAAATTCAATCGGCGAGGATCTATTAAGCGCACATTTTGTTGGGTTCCTAAGTAAATACTCAGTTCGAGAATTTGGGGATTTCAACAACTGCATCATTCTTCAGACAAAGTATAACCTAGCGGTACGTAAAAAAAAAAAAAAAGTCACGGACAATTTTTTCACCCATTATTTGAGACTATTCCATTAGATTCATCTCTTCTTCATATCACATTCATCCATATCATTTTACGACAAAAATTTCTGACCCCGCAGAAACTCAACTTTTTCACCATTATTTAGGACCTATTCCATTAGATTCATCTCTTCTCCCTTATCACATTCATCATATCATTTTTCAGCAAAAATTCTAACCAGCAGCTCCCTTTTCAGTTCCACCCCACATCCCTCATGGTGCTTTGGTAGCAAAGAACTAGAGTCTTTCTTCAACACCTTACAATCTGGTTCCTCGAGACCCAAAAAGAAACCAGATTGCAAGGTGTTGAAACAACTCAGTGCTACTATTGCCTCTTTCATTGATGCATCCATAAATGCATCCAGAGTAAATATGTTGTCACGGTCTATGATAAGGCGGAAGTCAAACGAACTCACCACCCGGCTTGAATCTATCTTGCATCCAATCGCAAACTCAAGATCTAGATGACTCTTTGATGCACACAAAGATGAAGGTGAAACTTCTTCCCATTCCTTTCAACCCCATCACTTTCCATGGGACATACGCCTTAGATTGGGCGTATAAATTTGATGGCTTTCCGGTTATGGTTTGGAGTCACCCAAAATCAGAACATTATTTCTCTCTCTACACAACATTGCAGATGAAGCTTGTGAAACTCAAGATGGGTGTTCTCCATCTAGATCAAAATAGCTAGCAATGGGTAGTAATGGAAAAACTTCGAAAGATCAGGGTGCTTGGATGATTTGGTGAGCTTTATGAATGTGACTTAGCGTGATACCAGCCATTTGGGCCGTTTGAGAAAAGTGAAGCAATTAGGCACAATAGAAAGGGGCTTCATGGCGCATTTGGAATTAATGCGGCTTTTTTAGAATGGGGCATGAGTGATGCTTTCTTTTGAGAGTGTTTGATCGGTGTGGCCTCAAAGGGAGAATATTAGGGCCCACATGTCCTCATGGATCGACCCTCTGACAGGTGGGAGGCTACTAAAAGAGATAAAGAGAAACGCAAAATTGTTTCCTTCAAGAGCCGTAAGCCTTCAGCATCCTAAGCCGTAAACCATTAAACACCACTACTCCCTCCGCCCAATTAAAAATCCAAAATTGACCGGGGCTGAAATGGATGAAGCGTAGCCAACTCAAAAGAGGCCTACGTTATGGTGTGATGACAAATATTTCCAGACCACAAATGTAAGGAACAAAATCTTTTATAGCCATCTCCAAGGATATTTCAGAAAAGGATACCGAAACTCCCCTTGTGTCTAAGTAACCTAAACCCACTAACATTTCCCCTCCCTCAGACCATCCCGAAGTGGAACCGATCATTTCCCTCAATGCTCTCCATAGGCTCTCTACCCCCAAACCCTCAAGTTAATCCGGTACATCAATCTTAGAAGGTCATCGATACGGTTGATAGTGGCGAGCACCACAATTTTATTCATGTAGCATTGCCAGAGAGCCCATTACTTTGTCGCTATAACAATTTCCAAATCATGATTGCCAATGGTGGTTCTATATGAAGAAGAATGTGGTGGGGCGTTAATGAAAATGTGTGTCTCCAAATTGGTGAGCACCACCTAAAATCCCATATGTTTGCGCGTGACGCTGGGAGGTTGCGACATTGTGTTGGGTGCAAGTAGCTAAGGACTTTGGGTCCCATTCTCATGGATTTTAGAACTAGCGAATTGACCAGGGAAACCACCGATACTATAGAGATTTCAAGGCATCACTTCAGTTCACGCTTGGTCCTTCGGTTCTCATATGGAAAAAATGCTCAAAAAGGTCATTACGGTGTCATTGCCCAACTCCATACATACAATACAGGAGATCCCACCTGTGCCCCAAGACCTCAAGCCCTCCTTTCTAAACATCCAAGGCTGTATTTTCCACTCTTTAGGGACTCCTCCTTCGAGTGAGATTGTCCTTGATCGTTCCATTCCCCTTGTCCGGGAAGCCTTCCCTGATATCGTCCATATCGCCACCCCTTTTGCACAAAAATGGAAATTGAAAAATGGTCCAAGAACTCCTTGTTATGCCGGTGATCATCCGTCCCTAGTCTGAGCCCTTACTTGTCTTTGGTTGTCATGGTACTGAAGAAGAAGGTTCTTGGAGAATGCGTCATGACTTCCAGAGTGCTCTCAACAAGCTGACCATCAGGAACAAATTTCCATTCATCATTGTTGGGCCTCTGAGATGGTGGAGTGGTGTCGTTCTTCCACCAAACTTGATCTTCACTTGGGCTATCACCGGATATGTATGAAAGGAAGTAGACTTGTTCCAAGGCCAGCCTTTTGGCACTCCTTGGGGAGCCACTATAGGTTTTTGGTCACATGCCATTTTGGTTTTGTGTGCGCCCTCCACACCTTCCAGAGCCCTCCTTGAACCATGTCTTGTGCCTACTCTGTCATTTTGTCTTGGATTTTCTTTGATGATATCTCATCTATAGAAAAGCTTGGACAAACCATCTCTTACTCATGTGGATCAAGTTCTCGCTTCTCGTACCAACTTTTTCTGAAATAGTCCAAATGTGCTTTTTGGTGCCTCGGAAGTGGGAATACTTGGGTCATCGGTAGGAAAAGGATGGTGTCTAGATGGACAGAAAAGATTAAAGTTATGCAAGGCTGGTAGCACCAGACTCTCAAAAGCTTGGGTGGATTTTTGGAGCCTCCTGAGGTATTATCGCCAGGATGCGTTAAGAACTTCTGAAAATAATGCGGCACCCTCTCACGACTCTCCCCTCAAAAGAACTCTTCCCTTGGACTCCAATAGCTGCTCCGGCTTTTCAAACCTTGAAGATGACCATGTGCACCACTCCAGTTCACGGCCCTTCCCGACTTCACAAAGACCTTTGTGTTGGAATGATACACCTCAGGGAAAGGAATCAGCTCTTGTCCTTATGCAAGAAGGTCGATCTTTGGCCTTCACTAGAAAACAAGTTTCAAAGCGACATTTGGGCCAACCATTTATGAAAAGGAAATGTTGAAGTGGATTACGCATTACCATTGGGTTATTGGTCCCAAAGGTATCTCTTGGGGCAACTCTTCCAAATTAAGGCCCGTGATCAAACCTCAAGTTCTTTTACGGAGCGATCATTTTCCTCCCAGGAACAACAAAATGGTTGACTAAGATCTTTGGATATGATTATGAGGATCATTTACAAGAAGGGAAAAAGACAATTAATGAGTGTGGTCTGCTTGTCGAGGGAAATATGAAGGCGAAGGATCCCTTTTTCTCTTTCTTTCATTGTACAAGATTGACTGCAATTTGTGCACTAGGAATGGCTTGAGGATCCCAAAGTTTGCATCTGATCCAAAAGCAGGAACAAGGCTCAGGCTTCCCACAGGGTACTCACGGCTCAGGGATGGAGCTTGATACAAAGGCCGCTTGTATATAAGTAAACAATCAAGCTCAAATCCGCGATTGCTTTCTAGCTTCATGCTACACCCACAATGGGGCACTTTCGAGGTTCACACCAAAACATGTAAGCCAAGTCAAGCGTTCTTTTTTAAGGATGGTATGAAGCAGGACATCCAAGTAAGTTTGTCGGTGAATGTGAGGGTGTGTCAATGAAACAAGGAGAAACAGTCAAATCTCAGGCACCCTCCAACCACTTTTCGATTCCCACTATTTGGAAGGATATCTCTGGACTTTATTACATGCTTACCCAAATCCGGGAATGTCAGTCCTTAATGGTGGTGGTTGTTCGCCTTTCAAGTATGCTCATTTTTATTGCTCTTCCCCACCCATTTCTGCATCCATGGTCCTCAAATTTTCATGGATCCGGTCTTGAAGCTTCATGGCATGACGCATTCTTTTGTTTCTGATCGTGACCAACTTTCACAAGAAATTTTTTGGCGAGAGTTGTTTTAAGCTACAAGGCACGATTGCATCTGTTTCGACATCATCCCAAGCGGATGGACAAAGCGAAGTTGTCAACAAGTGTTGGAAACATATATGAGGTGCTGCCTACGAAAAACAACACCGGTGGGCTCGATGGTTACCCCTCACCGAATGGTGGTACAACACCATACCATACAACCACTTGCATCCCTTTTGAGGCGATTATATGGACGCAAACCACCGCCGGTTCTCTCATGCCGAAATTACATGAAGGTCAATTGGATTGACCAAACACTTACAGTCATAGAGGATATCCTTCGTACTCTTAGAGAGAACTTGGTCATGGCACATAATAGAGAGAAGCGACAAGCGAGATCAAGGTAAATACGAGCGTCAATTTGTAGAAGGGGATGGCGTGTTTACGAGCTATGACCATATAAGAAAAATTCCCCTCAAGGCCGAGCATTATCGAAGCTAGAACCTAAATTTTATGGCTCTTACATAGTTCTCAAGCATGTGGGACAAGTTGCATATCGGTTAACCACGCCTAGTCATTCGAAGCTACATCTCATTTTCATGTTTCATGCTTGAAGAGGTGGTGGAACCAGGTGCAAATTCAAACCAACCTTCTAGAGTTAGTGAACAAGGATCCACATTTTATTTCTGACCGAAGCGATTTTGGACCGAGCGTGAGCATCGTGCGTGTCGAAGAACCATCAAGGAAGTTCTTGGATACGGTGAAGATATGACTCAATGGATACCACTTGGGAACCAACTACCGATACATAGCAGTTTCCATATCTCAAACCTTGAGGACAATGATGTTTAAAGGGGCGGACATGTTAAGGTCTAACACGCACATAGGTATATCAATGTATTCGAGATGTAATAAAGGTCAATAGTAATAAAGCCTTTCAATAAAATAAAATGGTAGGATGTAAAGAAGACCTAATGAGAGCTTAAAACTTCTAGAAGGATCTTCCTCTAGATGCTTCTCTTAATGAACATATTTAGTATAAATAAGTCAAGGAATTGGTATGAGAACCCTAGCTTGGGAGATTATTGTAATGAAGTGACGCTCAGGCGGAGGTTGCCCCCTCGAGCTGTGAACATTGCTTTTTGGATTAAAGTACTATTTCTATTGCTATTTCATATCGTTTACATTATTGTGAAGATTATCTGGATATTTTCTTGTTATTACGCCATTTACGGCATTTTATTTTACGTGCGTATTTTATATATGCGGTATCTTCTGCGATTAGTGTACGATGTCATACTAGAATTCCAATGGTTACAATCATTAGGAACAATGACTTTAATTTTCAATAACTTTTCATGAAATCTTCATGGAAGGAAAATAAATTGAGTTAAAAGATATCATGGGGAACTTCGATAAGGTGATAAGCTCTAATGGCATGACAAAATTATTGAAAAGGGCATCAAGGTGTAGTTGCACAGCTATGCTCACTAGATGTTCAAAAAATCTAATCCATCTATTCCCACTTAAGATCTCCAAAGGATCGATGATAAGCATTCCAAAGTATTTGCGGAGATATTCCCAAAGGTCTTCACAGCTTCGAAATCATGATCATGATATTCACAATTCACAGGAGTGTTCCTCTAACATCATTCCATGGATATATATGCACAAAAGTGGGGAAATTAGTATGAAAAAGTTTGAATAAATGTTAGAGGTTGTAATTATTAGACATAGCCAAATTTTTTACATTCCATACAGATACCCTTATGCACAAAAGAGTGAAATTGAGCGCATGGTTGAAGAAATGTTAGAGGATGACATTATTAGACCTAGCCAAAGTTCTTACTCTACACCGGTGGTAATGTTATTCAAGAAAGATGGCTCATGACATATGTGTCTAGATTATAAAGAGCTCAAAAAGATCACTATTAAAGATAAGTTTCCCATTCTCATCATTGATGAATTGTTAGATGAACTACATGGATAAATATATTTCACAAAGTTGGATCTCCATTTAGGGTATCATCAAATTAGAATGAAGGAAGAAGATATCCCAAAAAAATCATTCCGAACTCATGAAGGCCATTATGAATATTTGGTCATTCCTTTTGGCCTTACAAATGCACCTTCCACATTCCAATGGTTGATGAATTCCATTTTCAAGCCCTTCCTTCGAAAAATTGTGTTAGTATTTTTTGATGATATACTAATCTATATCAAGTCTTGGGAGGATCATGTGCGACATGTTGACAAGGTGCTACAACTACTAAAGGAGCAATAACTATATGCCAAACCATCCAAATGTTTCTTTGGGGTGAAGGAGGTAGAGTATTTGGGTCATATTGTATCTCATGAAGGTGTCAAGGTAGACCCTAACAAGATTAAGGCCATGCTGGACTGGCCTATTCCTAAAACATTAAAGAATCTTAGAGGATTTTAGGGTTTGATAGGTTACTACAGAAAGTTTGTTCGACACTATGGAAGAATAACAACACCTTTAACAACACTAACTAAGAATGATGCATTTTCATGGACTCCAAAGGAAACTAAAGATTTTGAACAACTTAAAGAGGTCATGTGCAAAGCTCCTGTCTTGACCACTCCAGACTTCACAAAAACCTTTATTGTGGAATGTGATGCCTTGGGAAATGGAATTAGTGTTGTCCTAATGCAAGAAGCAAGGCCCCTGGCTTTTGAAAGTCAACCATTCAAGGTAAAGGGCTTACACAAACCTATTTATGAGAAGGAAATGATGGCAGCACTACATGCATTGAAGAAATGACGTCCTTACCTAATAGGTATCCACTTCAAGGTCAAAACAGATCATGATAGTCTTAAATGCTTCTTGGAACAAAGACAATCTTCAGAAGAACAACAAAAATGGATGACCAAGATATTGGGTTATGATTTTGAAATCATCTATAAAAAAGGGAAGAAAAATGTTGTGGCAGATGCACTCTCAAGAAAGGATGAATATGTTGAGGCCTTTCTCTTTGCTATCTCAATCATCCAACCCGATTGGATAATAGAAGCAAGGGATGAATGGAAGAATGACGAAAAAGTGTGGACTCTCATTCATAGGTTGCAGCAGGATTCCAGTGCATCAGATACATTTACATGGAAAAATGATTCACTATGGTACAAATATCGCTATATTTATGTAAGAACTCCCAACTCAAACAAAAGGTACTATTGGAATTTCATACCTCTCCAGTAGGAGGGCACTCGATATTTTTGAAAACCTACCACAGGGTCAAGAAGGATTTTTTTTGTGATGGCCTTAAAAATGATGTTCAAAGTTTTGTCGTAGAATGTTTCGTTTGCCAACAAAATAAGGTGGAAACAATTAGGACCCGAGGTATTTTACAACCATTAGCCATCCCAAGTCAGCATTGGGAGGAGGTTTCCATGGATTTCATAACAGGGTTACCAAAGTATGAAGGAAAGAGTGTCATCATGGTGATTGTTGATAGACTCACCAAGTATGCACACTTTTGTGCACTCGCTCATCCCTTCAAATCCAATACAGTTGCCACTGCATTCATGGAGATAGTTCAAAAGCTACATGCAACACAAAGATTATTGTAAGTGATAGAGATCCCATCTTCATTGGACATTTTTGTACATAATTGTTTTCTTGTTTAGGCACTCAATTGGCCCATAGCTCATCCTATCACCCTCAATCTGATGGGCAAACCGAGATAGTGAACAAATGTCTGGAAGGCTACCTTTGTTGATTTGTCTCTGATAAACAAACACAATGGTTCAAATGGTTACGCTTTGCAGAATGGTGGTATAACACTTCCTTTCATACTGCAACAAAAATGACACCTTTTATGGCACTCTATGG
>SNQJ01S0003365.1:668039-694776 GCA_010110895.2 Picea sitchensis | reverse complement strand
TTGTCCATCTAGTTTGAGTGCATGTGCTTTCAATCTTGAAACTTTCAGAATTAAACTTAGGTATTCCGAGTATAGCATGTCACTAGCATTCCTGTGAAACTTTACCTTGTCTGGGGCACCAATATTCTCATAGTGCATCTTAATTTCAGACACTTTATCATCATTTGCTATTGCTATATTAAACGTCCTTCTTTCCACATATCTGACTAAGAACAGGGACGTCTTATGCTGGGAGATCTTCTCTACTTCGGGCAACAGGTCTCTTATCTCACTATTGGCCATACTTCCTTTTATAACATATTGGTTCATCAGGTCTTCTTTGGATTGATATACTGCCCCAGGTGTCTTGTTAAATATGTGTTTCTTGATGCTAAAAACCCTTGTGATTCTTTCACTTTGTGGCATGCTTCATGTACTAGATTCTTTGTTCTTGGTTGCACCTTCCACCATCTCCATGTTCATTTTCTCTTTAGGTTCTTCTTCTTCCAAGTCAACCACTTGAGAGGGTGGTGTAATTTTCATATTCTTGGGAATATCTTGCTGACTACTGGCACCCAGGGCCTCTAAAATGATCCTCTTATTATAAAGACTCATCTTTGGGGCTTTAACAATCAATCTTGGAGAATCTTTCTGTGTATGGACCTACTGAGGGGAAGACTCTATTAGTTTTACCTGATCATGCTGCAAAGTGACCTCCATATCTGTACATGTTTCCAGATTAGCTAGTTTATCAAATCCTTCAACATGCTCAATGGCTCATGCTCATAGGGGCCCAATTTGCTCATCAACCTTCTCTTTGATACGCTGATGTAGGTCATATTTCCTTCCTTGTAATTGTGTAAACCCGAATTCATTGAATTTGGCTTGGATCTGAGGCAAACAAGATTTGTTTTTTACCACAAAGGGTCCTACCATGAAAGGAAATTTTAAGTTAGATGCCTTGTGTGCTTTCATAAAGTGTTATGTTTTTGAAATGATCCTTTGCTGGATGAAATCTAAAGAAAAAATTATGGGAGTCAAAAATACTGGTAAGAGATAAGGTCCTTCTTGATAGTCATACACCCATATCATAATAGATTGTATGAACAACATCCAATCTCCTACTTTGCTCTCTGGATTTAGTTGTAATTTTTTTTTCATTTCTTCCAGAACCATTGGCAAGTCTGAGCCGAAGATAAGATTGTACACCCTGGACATGATCTTATTGATGAAAATAAGCATGGTGAGCCTTTTACATTCAGTTGAGATGAAAGCAGTTTCAGGGAATTCAGTCTTGTTCGATTCCAGGAACATCCTCAGTAGGTGCATGTAGTATCTGCAGTGTCTCAATGAATTGAAATTGACTAGCTATCAATGCATATTATCAGTGATGAACTTGTCAAAACTAATACAGACCGACTAATGGGACTCTGACATAAAAAAGGTTAACAGGAAACCAAACATGACTTCTACTACGAACTTGTCGTTATCTAACCCTAAAATTTGGCTAAGCAAGGAATAATCCCACTGGACCTCAATGATCATAACACTCACATTGATAGGTAATGACAAACCGTCTGAATGGTGTTCAGGTTTGACAATGATTTGCAGAAACAGGGTTTTTACTTCTAAAGGGAATTCTCTATAAACTGTGATCATTTTATGTTCGTCAAAGGGATCTGATGCTACGAAGGAAGACTCTAATATATTGAGAGTATTTCGAAGTGACAGACTGTTTATTTCACATAAAACCTCTGACCCTAATTTATTCAAAATAACTCTTTCTTCCTATGAATATTTCTCTACACACCAGCCTATGAACTCATGGAAAGGAAAGACTACTTCTACAACATAAGGGGTAATGGAGGCTTGAGTCATTCTGAGAAAGGGGATCTGCTTCCCAACATTGTCTAACAAATTCGATATGGACACAGAAATGGGCGAAACTGTTATCTTTGTGTCAAAAACATCAGAGTCCCTATCAATTAGGGCTTCTTCTCTAGAGGCGATGTCTTGTTCATTCACGGATAAAATGACAAGATTAGCGGCCATGATGAAAAATACCTATTAAGTGGCGAAGAAAACACGAATCTAATACAACTTTGAGCTTGAGTTTCAAATGGATGGTTTGCACCAAATTTTGAACGTTTGAATGTTTCAAAGTATCATAAAATAATGCAGAGAATCCTCCTTTTATATGTGCCTATCGACATCGGGGATTGGAGAAAATGGTTTTAGTTAGACTTCTTTTCGCCCCGATGTAACTCTAGAAGTACCATGTGTCCATGAATGAAACCATGGTATTTTTCCCTGGCCTTCCTTCGAATGATTAATCCTTGTGCTACTTCAATCGCCGATATGAGTTTCAACCGTTGATCTTGATCGCTCTAAGATCTACGGTCCACCGTGCCCCAACAACTTTCGATACCGGGGATTGAAGAAAGAAGTTTTAGGTAGACCACTTTTCACGTCGATGCACCTCTAGAGGTGCCACACATCCATGAACGAAACCATGGTAGTTTTCCCCGGCCCGCCTTCGAATAATTATCTTCTGCGCTGCTTCATTCCCTGATATGTCCCTCAGTCGTTGATTCGAGCTTCTTTAGATCAATGGTCCACTGAATCCTACCTTTCGCGCCTCCGCTATTTTTGTCCACATGCCTCTATATAAGACCTTATCTTCCAAACTATCACACTTCCATAGCAATGTGTATTTTTGCTAAATCTCTGAAACTTGGATCCTGATTTGAAAATCGTTATGATGATAAATGTGGTGACATAAGATGTTTGATTGAATGTGTCATTGCTAAAATGGTTTTGATGGTCACTTGCAGCTTATCACATCATTATGGATAAAAGGATTATTTTTACAGGGGTTATGTTATGCATCAAACATTGACATTTTATTTTATATATATGTTTTTATGCTAAAGGATGAGATGGGAGCTTAAGAAAAAAAGAGGAAACAACTATAGATAAGTCCTAAGGTTATTGCAAAAGAGATTATATATAAACCTTAAGGTATATATAATGGTGAAAAATGAAAGGTGATGGACCTAGCCGCTATACTATGCGCTTTGGTTAAAGGATTATATGTGAAGCACGTATGGTAATGTTTAACATATGGTTATTGTTAAAGTTTGATATGATTCGAGTAGCGCACTATGTAATGGATATTGCAATGGATTGTTGTTGAATTAATGGTTGATGTTATGGTAATGGGTTGACTTATACATTGAAATTGAATAGGGTCGAGTGAGGAAGTGATGTGCATTTACTGCACGTCACTCCAAAGCCCATCACCCTAGCCATAGTTTCATTTGGCTCTGGTGGTTGTGGAAGCTCTGCGATTTCAGGTTTTGAAAGGAAAAACACAATCCAACTCTTCCCTCAAAGCAATTTTTCTAGGTATGGCTCCTTTACTTTCCATCCATGATGGTCCCTCTATATTATGAATCGATTTGTTGGCTCAAGATTGCATGAAGTCTATGATTTTCTTGAGTTTCGACTATGTATCAATGCTATGTTATGGTTTTCTCTGTGAATACTCTGGACTGTTGGTGTTTAAAAAGTAAATAATGGATTTTATTGCATGGATAGCCTGTGCATTGTTTTTTGGGTGTAAAACATGTCAGTCAGCTTGGATTTTTACTTTAGTTCTCTGTGGAAAATATGACAATGGTGTAACAAGCTATGAGTTTTTATTGCATGGGTTTTTACCACCAGTCTGGGTATTAGTTGTTGTCACCTAGTTTTGTCTCGGTTGTTGTTATGATTCATTCCTCTAGGTTGCAATGAAACTGTTGACAATTGCACTGTTCTTGCTTTGTTTGGTCAAGCCCCGAGCTATCATTTTTTATGGCATTCACTTCACTGTCACAATTGACAAAAATGTTACACAGTCGAATTTTCCTATCACCCAGAACGTTGAATGGAATCCTGTATATGTGTTGGGTGGACATAGGTCATGCTCATGCATTCTTTCACAGTGTTTTAAGCATTCACTCCTCTCATCTATGTTGTAGTGGCTGACGGATATGTTGGTAAACCTCACTATCAATTTTTTTTTTGAAGGGTATAACATTTGTGATGTTTTGAAGGGGCACAGTCTCTCTATTCTTTGAGGATTCTTCCTTGATTAAGACATATCTCGTTACCTCTCTGTAAAAAAATTTAAAAGACACCTACATGTGCTTGGTTTGTTGAGCACGACTTGTTTCTAGTGTATCGAGCACGACTTGGTTCTGAGCTCGACTTGTTTATGTTTCTCCTCAGGCACTTTTTGGATCTGTCAAGATTTTGGGGTTATAAGTTAAAAGACCGTGGTGATTTTTAAAGAGCACAGGCTCTTTGTTCTTCCAATATTATACTTGATTACCTAGGGTTGCTTCTCTGTGATAATTTGTTTTAAAAAAAAAGAGCACAAACTCTCTAACTTCAAAGGCCATCTCTTGATCAAGCATCTATTATTTCCTATGAGTCTATAATAAATTTGTTTGAAAAAGAGAGTATGTATTATCTACAACCCCGAGGACTTTCCATTTGGTTGATTTATGGTTATTCCATACATTGTTGTGTTAAACCCTAGCACGATCATGGTCCCATTTAAGTTTAAAAGGAACATGTGTTTGATATGGTTATGTTCTCCTCGCACATTATATGGATCTTTATTTTATTGGGCATTTATTTCTAAAGGAAGTCTGTACATGTTCGATTTTCAAAAAAAACTCAGGTTCAAAGTTGCGTGTTATGGGTGAAATGTTATTTTCGAATAAGGAACTGTGTTGATTATATTGATGAACGTCTGTGTGTGATTAAATTGGGGCCCAATTATGAGTTTTGATGACAATGGATTAAGCCAACAATGATGGAAATTTGATAGTTGTAGGTTAATACTGGGTCTATTATTATTTGATTTCAAGGAATGGATATTTGATAAGGATGTTTGGAATCACTGTGCATATTATATTATTTTTTTTAAAAAGAAAAGGTTTTTGCATTGGAACATGAAGGATTGTGGCTCGGATGGTTATGATATTATTGTGAAATCGGAAATGATATTAATATAATGTTGCACAGATGTGGTATAAGATGAAAATATTGATATAATTGAAGAATTCTGGGCAATTGATTTATTTTTTTATTGAAGTCAGCAAGCATTATGTCTACAATTAAGGGGCAATTAAATGATTTTGGTTTTAAAAGAGGATGCTTATTGGATTGTGATCTAAACAGAGTAGTGGTTGTTGTTTGATTTAATTTATTTTTATGAACAATATCTATATTATTCCCTCTCATATTCTCACTTTTTCACTCATTATACCCCCCCTCACGATCCCAATTTCATTTTACACGCCCTGTTCTATAAAATAAATTAAACACTGTGTATGGTGGTGGTAAAGATATGACACAGAAATAGGTGGCAGTTGATATATTTTGGTATTGATTGCACAGTCAATTATTTAATGAATTGTTGAGTAGTAATTGTGTTCTTACTCCCTGTCATGCTACCACTTTTTCTCTCATTACAATCCTTCTAGATATCCCATGAACCCTATTTAACCCCCTGCTCATTTGAAAATTATTAAATAATTTATTATGGATTGAATTGCATGGGCCTTATGTTAATTTCTGAGCCAAAATTTGTTTCATATAAAGAGAATGTCATGTATGGTATGTTAAGGGATAATTGCTAATGAATTGTTGCATACATGATGAGTTTCTTCAACAGAGGCAGTCATGACAGAAACAATAGGGGAAGAGGTAACTGGAACAGAGGGCCTAGAAGGCCCAGATTCTCAATTCATTTTGATGTTGATCCTCAGGATTTGAACCAAATTTTTCAAGTTGGGTTCTCCAATTGGATTGGGAAAGGGATAATTAAGCCTAGACCAGAGAGGCCTTCCTTCCAGCCCCAAAATATCCCTGGTATCCCTGTGCCACCTCATGTATCTATGCAACTAGAAGTTCCTGGAAATGATGGATGGTAGGAGATTGTTCATCCGACAGTCTCCCACCATCGTGGTTGGCTCAACTTGTCATTGCCTCCTCCTCCACCTGTAAAACCAAATTCTCAAATTTCCCCTGCACACTCGCCTGTTCAATACTCCCATGTTAGCAAATGACTTAAAACCAAGGCTCCCCATCTGCAAGACAAAGGTACAGTTGTTTTTTCCCCCTCATACCCTTCAAATGACTCAACAAAATTAGTGTCCTACCATATGCACCCG
Organism: Picea sitchensis; assembly: GCA_010110895.2. Taxonomy (NCBI): domain Eukaryota; kingdom Viridiplantae; phylum Streptophyta; class Pinopsida; order Pinales; family Pinaceae; genus Picea; species Picea sitchensis. Next base: position 688,567 of record SNQJ01S0003365.1, on the reverse strand, counting down.
AGGGACGATTGTTCCCATGCTATTAGTGATATTAAGCCTCAAGGTTCGAATCAACCTAAGGCTAATTCTCGGAAGTCCAAAGGGGACAACAGTTACATAAGAAGGATTTCCTCTCAAAGTGGAAAATATGGATTTTGATTTATGTGTTTATGGTTGATTTGTTGAAGACAATGGACTATAGAAAGTTTTGGACAACAAACTATTTTTTTGGATAATGTGGTTATTTACATATTTTGGATATATTTGAATTATTTCTAATATTTAATATTCAAATTTTGGAAATATTTATGGGAGCCATAAGGAGGCATGTGTTTAAATGATTATCTAATTGTGTTTATTTTTGTAAATATTAAAAAGGGAGTCACAAGGGGTCCCACCTACTTAGTTATTATTTAATAAAGACCCTTAATTATTATTAGTATTATTATTACTTCCCCTAAACTAAAATTAGTTAAGTTTAATTAACTTAACTAAATGAGGTAGTTGAACTACTTCAACTGATTTGGAATGCATAAAAGCCAAACGAGAAGGAAGAACAAGGGGAGAACATAAGGAGAAAGAAATACTAAGGTTTGCTCTTGTGTTTTCATGAGATAGTTCAATTTTAATTCATTCTTGAGTTCATTAAAGGCTTAATTCTCTTTTTGAAAACATGGTCCTATTGTAGACAACAAGGTTCAAGGTTGAACCATATCATTCAAATGCTTGTTTCAGAGGTGTTGATCTATCTTTGATAGTCTGTGTATACTTGTCTGTTTATGGATTGAGTTTCATAATTGATAAAGGATATTGTGCAAAGTCAAGTTGGAAGCATTATGTGGCAAGTTGATTCAGATTTTAAAGTTTAGTTTTTACTTCCTGTCAGAGTCCTTTCGTATGGTTTTCATCGAGGATATCTAAATTTGACTTTGGTCCATGCCCTCACATGGATTTTTATAAGAGAATGATACTTTGATTTATTGTAATGAAATAAAGAGATTGTTATTATGTCTCATTTGTGTTAATCTGTGACTTGGTTACTTTTTCTTTTGATCTTCGTATTTACTTTCCACAATCTGTATATTTTCAGAAAATTGTATAAAAAATTCATATTTTGCAACAATCTTTTTCATTTAAAAAATCAACATAGGCCCTTGTAATTAATACTTGTGTATTTGGAAATACTTTTTGAGGCTATAAACCATAGGGTGATAAAACCAACTATCTTTCCTTATCCAGGTAGGATTCAAAAATTCTTGAGTAAGATAAATCATATATTTTCCTCAACATTTATTTGGCGACCATACTAGGGATATCTTCCATATCTCTCTGGTTGATTGTATATTTGATTATCATTGAATACATTTATATTTATGCTTTGATTCTTTGACTGTTTATTTCCTTCATTATTGTACATGTTACAAGGAAACCCAATATTGAGCCCGGTCTTAAAGATGAGACCATCGTTGCTTTAACCTTATTCAATACCATCTTAAAGACCGCTAATACCTGGGTTGATCTTGAACACTCATGGGAAGTGATTGAGAAAGACATAAGTGTTTGAGAATTTTGGGAAGCCAGACAAAGATAGCCTAGGAATCAACCATATCTTTCTTTTTCATAAATTTTTGATCTTCTTTTCTTGTCCTTAAACCCTCATATCTCTAAGAGAAGAAGAGGTTTATCACCTAAGATCAACCCTATTGCTGAAATAGGAAGAAGAAACGTTGTTTTGCCAACTCAACAAGGCACTCTAAGGAGAACCTTGTTTGATTCAACCAATTTGTCTTTCTCGCCCTTACCTATCGTTCACAAAATATCATCTAGCGGTGGCTCTGGTGGCACTGGAGGTGCTTCTTCATCTCATCCTTTAGCCTCGTCAGTGATTGGTATCTTGTATAGTCATCAAGTCCCTTTCCAATATACCACCAATACCACTAAGGTCATAAAGAAGTATGGTCTCTTTCAATTTGAAGAATATGCTACTACTACTTTGTGGCATGTTTCCTCTCCTTTAAACTTAACACCTGCTACTCGTCCACTTCCAAAATTCAAAGAGCATATCCCTAGGTTTTCAGGAAATAAAACGGTCACTACGAATGGAAACTTGGTGGTGTTTTCTAATTTCTATCACATTTAGGAGCCAATGACAATGACACTTGTATGAGCTTATTTGTTAATTCCCTTGAGGGGAAAGCAACGGTCGATTTATTTGATATTCCTCCCAAGATTATTTCCACTTTGGAGGAGTTAGTTTATTGGTTCAAATCTACTTATGGGTCATCTAAGATCCCAGCCGAGCAGTTATGAGAGTATAATAACATTTCTTATAAAGACGGTGAGACTATTAAGTCTTTCAACTTACATTTCACTAAGTTATATAACCAAATTCCCGAACTTATTCTCCCTCAGAACCAAGCCTCTTTTATGCATTACTATAATGCTCTACCTTCCCCCTACCGTCTTAGGCTTGAAGAAAAGTCCATTGACAACCTTGGTTCCACTCTACATACTTGTTTAGTATATGAAGAACAACTTGAAAGAATAGGTCTTCCCAAGGGAGACTCAGTTAAACATACGGATACGTCCGCCCTCTTACATCTTGTACAAGACATGAATAACCAGATGATCGCGTATGCGGGAAAGGGAAATGTTCCTTCACTTACCCCTGGGGCCTCATCTTCTTCTTCACCACCCTTTAGGAATCCTAATGAAAACAACTTTCAACCTACAACCATCATGCCTCGCAGTTGGTGTAACTTTTGTGAGGAACACCATGAGGAAAGTACTTGTGAGGTAAAGAAGAGTGCTAGAGATAAAATATTTGGTAAAAGACCTGAAACTACTATTGTTGTTCTAGAATTTGCAGAACCAGAGGATGTCATGGTCATAAACACTAGGAATAAATTCTATGCTCCGAAAGGTAAATATGATCCTCCTCGCACTTCTTCTAGCCCAATCTCATCTTCACTAGCTACTACTATACAAGTTACTAAAACTCCCGATAGTCAAGGAAATCCCTCACTTATCCCCTTTTCCAAATACAACATTATAAATCAATTGGCTAATATTAAAGATGATGCTACCCTCCTAGACATGGTTGCCATCCCTGAGCAACAAAATCATCTGAAAAAATTCATGGAAGGAAAAAATTCCATCGTGGCCAATCTCTCTGAAGAGGTAGACGAAGAGGACTCAACTGTAAATAAAGTAGGTGTACATAATTTTAGACACCCTATAAAAAACCCCCCATTTTTCATTTCTGTAAATATTATGTACAAAATAGCCCATTATTGTCTCATTGATGGCGATTCAGGCCCAAGCGTAATGTCAAAAAATTATTATGGAAGAGCTAGGTTTGTCTTGTACAAATGAAAATTCCAGAAGCATTCTCTCTTATAATAGTTTACAAAAATCGACCATAGGTGAGATCAAGGACATGACCTTGGTTTTGTGTGCGCATCCTGAAATAAGGACAACCCTTAATATTCAGGTAATTGATATTCCAGTGAGTAATTATTCAATCATCTTAGGAAGATACCGGAAAGCCTTGACAGGTGGATACCTCTCACTTCACGAGACACACTTATCCGTTCCTTGGAATTGGAAGAACAACATAGTCCTAAGGGAGGGAAGAATTTCAACTTATATAGAAAGCGTCCCACAACATAATGTGAATTATATCGAGGAGGACCTAGGAGTGTATTCCATCTTTGCAAATGAGGACAACACTACCTTGGAACAAATCGACCTAGAGTATGGGATGTGGCATATGCACTTTGATGGTTCATGCTCCAATGAAGGAAATGGAGATGGCATTATCTTGTACTCTCCTGTGGGTAAAATTCATAACTTTTTCCTATAGGTTAGAGTTTGCTTGCACAAACAATGTCACCAAATTTTAAGTGTTACTTCCAGGCATTGAAAATGCCTATAATTTAGGTTGTGGTCACCTTACAGTTTTTGGGGACTCTAAACTTGTTGTAAAAATTGTACGTAAGATATATTCTCCTAGCAACAAGTTAATGAAATGCTACACCCAAACTGTTTGGGTGCTTATCTCGAGCTTTCTATCTTTCAAAATCACTCATGTTAAAAGGGAATTGAATTCAATGGATGACAGGTTAGCTGTTTTTGCAGCCTCTCCTACTCGGAAACTTCTGCCACAAAGATCTGATTGCACCTTTCAATATTTGTGTCACCCTCATATCCCTGACAATGTAGAGTCATGGAAGGTATTCCCTAGTGATGAGAGCATATTTGTTTTCATACAAAATGAACCTTATAAGCCTAAAGAGATTATATCAATGGAAGATAACAAAATTCCGAAGGGATTGAGTCCTCTAGAAAGTTCATTTTCATCGAGTGATGTAGGCAACAAAGAAAAACATAAAGAAGAGGAGTCGAAAAGGAAAGTGGGTGAAACCATTTCCTTGAACATTGGGACACCCAATTGTCCAAAGAATGTTAATATAGGTGCCCAGTGTTCTAATGAAGAAAAAATAAATTCATTGGGTTATTTCGTGAATTTCAAGATGTTTTTTCTTGGTCTTATGAGGATCTTCGTGGTTTTGATCCTGCTATTATACAACATTCCATTCCTATCAAGGAGGGAATAAAACCGGTTATGCAAAAACAAAGACCCATTAAACCTGCACTGGAAGAAAATATTCAGAAGGAGTTGGAAAAACTCTTGAAAGCTAGGATTATTTTCCTTGTTAAGTATTCTGAGTGGGTTTCCAATTTGCTTCCCGTTCGGAAAATGATTGGTCAGATCAGATTATGCATTGATTTTTGTGCATTGAATAGAGATAACATAAAATACCATTTTCCTCTTCCTAATATGGAAATGATTTTGCATCAAGTTGGAGGGTCACAGATGATGTCCTTACTTGACGAGTTTTCCGGTTACAATTAGATCAAGTTAAAAAGGACAGATAAATATAAAACCATTTTTATTACACGTTGGGGCACTTTTGCTTATGAATGTATTCCTTTGGATTATCTAATTCAAGTGCCACTTTCCAAAGAGCTATGCAAACAGCTTTTGACGATTTGATCAGAAAACTTATTCAGATTTATCTTGATGAATTAATTGTGGATTCAAAAAACCGATCAGATCATTTTGTTCATCTTAGAAAGGTTCTCATGCGATGCAGGAAATTTGGCATTTCTTTAAATCCTTCTAAGTCTATTTTCACTATTACCAAGGGAAATCTCCTTGGACACATTGTCTCTAATTCAAGAATAAGTGTTGATCTTGAAAGGATTGTTGCTATCCTAAATCTTCCTGCTCCTACTTCCAAAAAGGAAGTTCAAGCCTTTATGGGTATTATCAACTTTGTCCGTAGGTTTGTTCCTGATTTTGTTGTAATGGTCAAACCAATTCACAATCTTCTTAAGCAACATCACTCCTTTTCTTGGACTGATGATGTCGAAAATGATTTCATAAGGATCAAGAAGGAAATTAGTTTCGCACTGGTCTTGGCGAAGATGGATTTTGAGAAAGAATTTACTATATATACTAATGCCACAGGGGAAGTCGTTTCTACTATCCTCATGCAATGTGATGACCAAGTTAATGAGAAACCAATAGCTTACATGAGTCAAATATTTTTAGATGATGAATTTAAATATTCTTATATTGAAAAGCATGCTTTCTCTCTTGTTAAAGCTGTTGAAAAATTTTGCCACTTTATCTTAGGTAAGAACATGCTGGTAAAAGTCCCTTTACCTATTGTCAAGTTTTTTCTCTCCCAGACTTATCTTTCAGGGAAGCTTGCACATTGACTTTCCAATATCCAGGAGCATGATTTAACTATCGTGACTTCTAATACCATTAAGGGACATGACTTAGCCCTTCACTTAGCTCAGCATGTAGAAGCAAGTGGAGAAATTGATAAACAAGATAGTTCTTTGTCAGTACTATTTTATATTGATGGTCAAATGCTTCCTGTCGTTGAACATCCTTGGTACAATGATCTGGTGTATTACTTGCAAAATCAAAGATGTCCAAATAACTTAGATACCCATCAAAGGAGAAGGCTCTATCTGGAATCTTCCAGATATGTCATTTTAGGAGACTTCTTGTTTAGGAGATATGTCGATGGTATGTTACTTCGTTGTGTGAATAATGAGGAAGCACAAAAATTGTTACAAGAGACTCATGGATATTCAAATTATGTTAATTCATGTAGGAGGTCACTTTTCTGCTAAAACCACTACTTTTAAAATTATCAGAAAAGGGTACTATTGGCCTTCAAACTTTCATGATTCTTATAATTTCTCAAGATCTTGTGACAAGTGCCAGAAGTTCACTGGGAAAGAACGTATTTCTTCCATGCCTTTACATCCTATCCTCCCTAAATTTCCTTTTTCAAAATGGGGTCTGGACTTTATTGGTCCTATTAATCCTCCATCTTCAATAGGGAAAGTTTTTATCTTGACAACCATAGACTATTTTATGAAATGGACTGAAGTTGTCCTGCTTAAGCATTTGCAGGATGAGCAGGTGATTTCTTTCCTTGAGAAGAATATTTTTTCTAGATTTGGTCTTCCTTTGGAAATTATTACAGTCAACGGTCCCACTTTTATTTCTACCAAGTTGACTCAGTTTCTAGCTAAATTGGGGGTTAAAATTTTTACCTCATCAACTTATTATCCCCAAGGAAATGGACAAGCCGAGTCTACTAACAAGAATCTGGTTAGAATTATTAAGAGGCTCATTGAATATAAGCCTCGTCAATGGCACACTCTCCTCACTTACGCCCTTTGGGAATATCACACTACCACCACGGTGAGCACTGGTTGCACTCCTTTCCATCTTGTTTATGGTCAAGAGGTCATTCTACCTACTAAGATTGAAATTTATTCTCTAAGGTTGATGCTACAGATTGAAGAATTAAATTCTTCCAATATCTCTCAAATAATGAATTCACTCTTGGATTTAGAGGAGCACATGACGTTTTCCTTGGATAACATAAAGAGAATACAATAAACTGTTAAAATATATTTCAATAAAAGTGCCAAAGATGTCAAATTTAAAGTTAATGAGAAGGTATTGTTGTGGGATTAAACTCATGCTGATAGAGGAAGGCATTCAAAGTTACAAAAGTTATGGTTGGGTCCTTTTAAGATCACTTTTTTCCTGGGGGGGGATTCCTATATCCTAAAGGACTTGCAAGAGTGATTGTTTTCCTATAGCACCAACAGTTCCCACTTAAAACACTATGTGGAACCAACTTTAAAGTTTAAATGTTGTATGGAATGTTTTCTGTAATATGGTTTGTTTTATTTGCTTGAATTTTACTTTGTTGTTATTTCATTTTTGTTATTTCATTTATGTTGTTTCATTTATGTTGTTTTGTTTCTACTATTTTATTTCTTTTATTGACTTATTTTCTTATCAAAATAAAATGTTAGATCAATTTTTACACAACGACGCTATTCTGCAAGTATTGTTAATCAATAACAATCAGGTTACACGACTGTCATGATGTTCCCCCTTGAAAAAATCATTGAAATTGTTATCTTCTTCAACTTTTGTTAGATAAGATAGTTGGTTTTATTCCCTATTCTACTTTCCTTTTCTTCCATCCGCTCCAAGATTCAAAAGAGAACACCAGAAAAATTTTCTCCTTGAATTCAGGAATGATTTCACTATGATTAATTGAATGATTATGCATACAGGGATAAGCCCCCTCATACTTAACACTTTCCATGAGTTATTCCCAAAATCTCAATCATTTTTTCCTTTAAACCGCTCACTTCCCCCTGTTGCATAATCATTATGATGTCTATTTCATTGATATAATGTTCACATGGTTTGTAAAAATAGACATTATGAGTTATTAATCTATTGGAAACAGATTTCCCTTTGGAGTCGTCAGTTTTTTGACGCTTAAAATCACAACGATGAATACTGCTCGCAAATGATTGCTAAGCTCTATTATTTATTTATGATGATAATAATTAACTAGTAGGTGGGACCCCCTTGTAGACTAGTGGCGCTATGATGGATATGTTACACTTATATTTTGGTTGTTGTTATGATGATGCCTACACAATATTCTATAGATGATAATGCAAGTCATGGTTTTATTCGTTGTGGAGACATAAGATGTTTGGTTGAATGTGTCATTGCTAAAATGGTTTTGATGGTCACTTACGACTTATCACAACATTATGGATAAAATGATTATTTTTACAAGGGTTATGTTATGCATTAAACATTGATTTTTTATTTTATATATATGTTTTTATGCTAAAAGATGAGATGGGAGCTTAAGAAAAAAAGAGGAAACAACTATAGATAAGTCCTAAGGTTATTGCAAAAGAGATTATATATAAACCTTAAGGTATATATAATGGTGACAAATGAAAGGTGATGGACATAGCTGCTATACTACGCGCTTTGGTTAAAGGATTATATGTGAAGCATATATGGTAATGTTTAACATATGGTTATTGTTAAAGTTTGTTCAGGTAGCACAATATGCAATGGATTGTTGTTGAATTAATGGTTGATGACATGGTAATGGGTTGGATCGTACGTTGAAATTGAATAGGTTCGGGTGAGGAAGCGACGTGAATTTACTGCATGTCACTCCAAACCACCCTCAAGCCCGTCACCCTAGCCATAGTTTCATTTGGCTCTGGTGGTTGTGGAAGCTCTGCGATTTCAGTTTTTGAAAGGAAAAATATAGTCCATCTCTTCCCTCGAAGCGTTTTTTCCAAGTATGGCTCCTTTACTTTCCATCCATGATGGTGCCTATATATTATGAATCAATTTGTTGGCTTAGGATTTCATGAGGTCTATTTTTTTCTTGATTTTCAACTGTGTATCGGTGTTGTGTTATGGTTTTCTCTGTGACTAATCTAGATTGTTGGTGTTTAAAAAGTAACAAATTGATTTTATTGTGTGGATAGTACGTGCATTGTTTTTTGGGTGTAAAACATGTCAGTCAGCTTGGGGTTTTACTCTGGTTCTCTATGGAAAATATGGCAATGGTGTAACAAGCTCTGAGTTTTTATTCTGTGGGTTTTCACCACCAGTTTGGGTATTAGTTGTTGTCACCCCTTTTTGTCTCGATCATTATTATGATTCGTTCCTCTAGGTTGCAATGCAACTGTTGACAATTTCACTCTCCTTGCTTTGTTTGGTCGAGCCCTGAGATATCGTTTGTTATGGCATTCACTTCACTGTCACTATTGCCAAAAATGTTACACACTCGAATTTTCGAATGGAAGCCTATATATGTGTTGGGTGGCCACGGGTCATGGTCAGGCATTCTTTCACAGTGTTTTAAGCATTTGCTCCTCTCATCTCTGTTGTAGTGGCTGACTGATATGTTGGTAAACCTCACTGTAATTTTTTTTTTAAGGGTATAATGTCTATGGTGTTTTGAAGGGGCACGGTCTCTCTGTGTCTTTGAGGATTCTTCCTTGATTAAGCCAAATGTTGTTAGCTCTCTGCAATAAATTTTAAAATACACCTGTGTGTGCCTGGTTCGTTGAGCATGAATTGTTTTTGGTGTATCGAGCATGACTTGGTTCTGAGCTCGACTTGTTTCTATTTCTCCTTGGGCACTTTTTGGCTCTGTCAAAATTTTTGGGTTATAAGTTAAATGACTGTGGTGATTTTAAAAGAGCACGGGCTCTCTATTCTTCCAATATTATACTTGATTACTCGGGGCTACTTTTCTATGATAATTTGTTGTAAAAAAAAAGAGCACGGGCTCTCTATTCTTCCAAGATTATACTTGATTACTCGGGGCTGCTTTTCTGTGATAATTTGTTGTAAAAAAAAGGAGCACGGGCTCTCTGAATTCAAAGACCATCTCTTGATCGAGCCTCTGTTATTTCCTCTCTTTGATAAATTTGTTTGAAAAAGAGGGTATGGATTATCTACATCCCCAAGGACTATCCATTTGGTTGATTTATGGTTATTCCATCCATTGTTTTGTTAAACCCTAGTACCATCATGGTCCCATTTAAGTTTAAAAGGAACCTATGTGTGATATGGTTCTGTTCTCCTCGAAAATTATATGGCTATGTCTTTTATTGGGAATTTCTTTCTAAAGGAAGTCTGTACATGTTCTATTTAAGAAAAAACAAACTCAGGTTCAAAGTTGGATGTTATGGGTGAAATACTATTGTCGAATCATGAATTGTGTTGATTATATTGATGAACATCTGTGTGTGATTAAATCGAGGCCCGATTATGAGTTTTGATGACAATGGATTATGTCAACAGTGATGGAAATTTGATAGTTGGAGGTTAATACTGGGTCTATTATTATTTTATTTCAAGGAATGAATATTTGATAAGGATGTTTGGAATCACTGTGCATATTATGTTTTGTTTTTAAAAAGAAAAGGTTTTTACATTGGAACATGAAGGATTGTGGCTCGAATGGTTATGATATTATTGTGAAATCAGAAATGATATTAATATAATGTTTCATAGATATGGTATAAGATGAAAAGATTGATATAATTGAAGAATTCTGGGCAATTGATTTTTTTTATTGAATTGAGAAAGCATTATGTCTGCAATTAAGGGGCAATTAAATGATTATGGTTTTAAAAGAGGACGCTTATTGGATTGTGATCTGAACAGAGTAGTGGTTGTTGTTTGATTTAATTTATTTTTATGAATAGTATATGTATTATTCCCTCTCATATTCTCACTTTTTCGCTCAATATACCCCCCTCATGATCCCAATTTCATTTTACTTGCCCTGTTCTACAAAATAAATTAAACACTCGGTATGGTGGTTGTAAAGATATGGAACATAAATAGGTGGCAATTGATATATTTTGGTATTGATTGCACAGTCACTTATTTTATGAATTGTTGAGCAGTAATCGTGTTCTTACTCCCTGTCATGCTACCACTTTTTTGCTCATTACAATCCCTCCAGATATCCCATGAACCCTATTTCACCCCCTGCTCATTTGACAATTATTAAATAATTTATTATGGATTGAATTGCATGGGTCTTATGTTAATTTCCAAGCCAAAATTTGTTTCATATAAAGAGAATGTCATGTATGGTCTGTTAAGGGCTAGATGCTAATGAATTTTTGCATACAGGATGAGTTTCTTCAGCAGAGGTAGTCATGGAAGAAACTATGGGGGAAGATTTGAATGGAACAGAGGGCCTAGAAGGCCCAAATTATCAATTCATTTTGATGTCGATCCTCAGGAGTTGAACTGGATTTTTCAAGCTTGGTTCTTCAATTGGATTGGGAAAGGGATAATTTAGCCTAGGCTAGAGAGGCCTCCCTTCTAGCCCCAAAATATCCCTGGTATCCCTGTGCCTCCTCATGTATCTATGCAACCAAAAGTTCCCAAAAATGATGGATGGCAGGAGATTGTTCATCCGACAATTTCCCACCATCGTGGTTGTCCCAACTTGTCATTGCCTGCTCCTCCACCTGTAAACAAAAATGATCAAATTTCCCTTGCACAATCGTCTGTTCAGTCCTCCCATGCTAGCAAATGACTTAAAACTAAGGCTCCCCATGTATAAGACAAAGGTAAAACTGTTGTTTCCCCCTCATCCCCTTCAAATGACTCAACAAAATCAGTGTCCTCCCGTATGCACCTGAGGGACGATTGTTCCCATGTTATTAGTGAGATTAAGCCTCAAGGTTCAAATCAACCTAAGGCTAATTCTGGGAAGTCCAATGGGGACAACAGTGACAGAAGAAGGATTCCCTCTCAAAGTGGAAAATATGAATTTTGATTTATGTGTTTATTGTTGATTTGTTGAAGACAATGGACTGCAGAAAGTTTTGGACAACAAACTATTTTTTTGGATAATGTGGTTATTTACATATTTTGGATATATTTGAATTATTGTTGATATTTAATATTCAAATTTTGGAAATATTTATGGGAGCCACAAGGATGGATGTGTTTAAATGATTATCTAATTGTGTTTATTTTTGTAAATGGATGCAAGTTTATGTTATTCCATCTGTGTTTTTTTTTAAGAAATAAAATGGAGTCACAATGTATCCCACCTACTTAGTTATTATTTAATAAAGACCCTTGATTATTATTATTATTATTATTATTATTACTTCCTAAACTAAAAATTAGTTAATTTTAATTGACTTAACTAAAATGAGTGTAGTTGAACTACTTCAACGGATTTGGAATGCATAAAAGCCAAATGAGAAAGAAAAAGGGGAGAATAGAAGGAGAAACAATAATACTACTAAGGTTTTCTTATGCTTTCATGAGATAGTTTAGTTTTCATTCATTCTTGAGTTCATTAAAGGATTAATTCTCTTTTTAACAGCAGGGTCATATTGTAGACAAAAAGGTTCACATGTCGTCCATATCACTCAGATGTTTGTTTCATAGGTGTTGATCTATCTTTGATAGTCTGTGTAAACGTGTCTTTTTTTGAATTATTTTTCATGACTAATAAAGGCTATTTTGTATATTCGAGTGGGAAGCAATCTATGTAAGTCGATCCAGATTTTAAAGTTTAGCTTTTACTTCCGCCTATCCCTTTGTATGGTTTTCATCGATGATATCTAAATTTGACTTTGGTCCATGCCCCTCACAAGGATTTTGTAAGAGAAGGATACTTTTATTTCTTGGAATGAAATAAAGAAAATTTCTATTCTGTCTCATTTGTGTTAATATGTGACTTGTCATTTTTCTTTGATCTCCACATTTACTTTCGCACCTCAGATATATTTTTAGAAAATTATATAAAAATTTCATATTTTGGTGTAAACAATATTTTTCATTTAAAAAAAAAAATCAACCTAAGCCCTTGTAATTAATACTTGTGGATTTGGGAAATTATTTTGAGGCTATAACCATAGGGTGATATTCCCATATACTTTCCTTAGCCAAGAAAGATCTAAAATGCTTGAGTAAGATAAATCATTTATTTTCTCAACGATTTCTCATCAAGATCATTCATTATCGATTTATTGAAGTTCTCTTTTCCCCATAGAAGATCAAGCTGTATACATTTTCACAAAGTCTCTTGCTAAAAGAAAATTTTTCCAACTTCATCTATAAGAGTTCAATAAGTTGTCATTATGGGGGGTTAGGCTCTAATGCCTTCTTCCTTTTCTTATTGTGTCAATATTGTAAATCATTCAATCATATATCCCAAGTTTTCAAGGGATGTTAGGGATATTTAGACACTTAGGAGTTAGTTAAGATCTACTTGTCTAATGTGTCATTAGGTAAAGTGTACTTATTAGTGTGTTTATTTAGTATGCATTAGTACATGCATTTGTAGTTAGGAAAACAAACGGTCACGATATGTTCTACATAGAGTGATCCGCATGGTTCATATTCTCCTCATCTTAATGTCCATTGATCCTGTATTAACACCTAATTGGCCCATGATATCTATTTAAAGAGAATGGAGGTTCATTTTGCCGAAGGATCGACAGAGAAACTCTCTTGTAAAATTCTTTGTAATCTTTTTTCTTTTCATTAATAAAATGATCTAGGTGGTCATGTTGGCTGGGTCCGTGGATGCTTCTAGTGTTTTTACTCCACGCCAACACATCTAAGCAGTTGATATTTGATTTGGTTGTGTGAGTGGCTATTGAAGGTGTTCATCCTCTTTGGAATACCTATGTTGTCGAAAAAAAACCCATATCTATGCAGCAAGGGCTTCCATTGAGGAATATGCCTCTACCTACAAAGGAAAATTCGAGGGGGAGTCAAGAACTTACTCTACACCAATGTTAGATACTTGGGGAGTCAGTTGAGATCCAACCGACATGTTTTGCATGCCAAATGATGACATTCCAAACATAAAAGAATTAGATACGTTGTTATAGAGATTAATTTCCTATGGCTATGGGTCAGGTCCACAACAAAGAGATACCCTAAAATACCACTCTCAGACTCAAATCAAACAATCAATTGAGAATAACTACTTTTAAATAACTAAATTTCAAGGGAGAGAGAAGACTCCACATTTGATTTCGATCCCACGCGGAAGACTTTCACCCAACACTTTCTATAACAACTTTGGAAATCTCATACATAAAAGACAAGTAACCGCATTTAGGTAGCTTATCCGATAATTAAATAAAACATGAATATTACAACTTTCATAATAGAGTCAAATTAGGAGATACAAAATATACAAAAAATCATGAACCAACATATGAAATTGGATGAGAACCATAGATGCTCTTTCTTTATTATGAATAACATAAGATTTGATTACAACCTGTAACTTCTGCAACATGGTCCTGAAACTGGACTCAAAGTTCCTCCACCCAAGGCCATAGATGATCAACAATACCTCCAATACTTTGTGCTCAAACAAGTCCAAATAAGGATAAATACTCCTTCCTCACAAGATAGGGAGAACACAACTTCTAAAAACAAGGGTTTCCAGATGGAAGGGACAATCTCAGATGCAAGGGGAAAATGGGACTTGCAAGATTGAATTGAAAATTCCAGCATAATGATGTATTTGTTTGTTTTGTCTTTCCTCCAACCTAAGGCTCTAATTTATACTCCTTTTTGACATTTGTAGTAGTTATGGACGGGCTACAGGAGGTAGCGAACCTAAGGAACCCATCAAATATGCCTGAAAAGTTATAATTATTATTTTTTTCAGCTAAATTATCATGTACACATGTTGCTAACTGGAAACCAGCATATGCATGTATGATGATTTAAGGATAGTCATGTACATCAACACATACTGGATTTTAAAAAGTACTTTTGAGGAGAAAAGGGGGAAAATGGTATTGCAAGTAGGGAAAGGGATGTATATTAGGCCAATAAGTCATCATAAGCATATGTAGTGTCAAATGACACTATAATAGTTGAATACTAGTCATCCCATGACATAGTCCGCATGCCTTCTTGTGAAACACATGTTTTGTTTGGCCACCATAAATTGATTTTTTTATTATCATACATTCATTTTTCTTGAGCTGAAAGGTTGTCCTTCCCTTTCTTATATTGAGTAACCCTGTGAAAAGTTTTATTTTTGCAAGATTACTTGTACTTTTTTTAAATCGAGTTGAATTACATTGTAAACAAGTGCATTTTCGGTAGAATCTGACACCCTCCATTTTCTGATTTTGAATATTTGAGTCTAATTGTTAAAGGGAGGAGTTGAAAGAAATCCTTTGAGGTCTAATATAGTCTTTAAATGTCTCGAATTTATTAATTATTAGAGTTACTGAATACTCTAATAATCTCTACTATCAACAATATAGTCACAATTGACAAAGCGACTCTCACTAATTTTCTAACCCGTTTACAAGATTCACAGGACAAAATCAAATTTCTCCATCTTGAATCACAACTCCAAGAAGATGAAATACAACAAAATAATCAACATTTTGAACAATTTTCTTTTTGAATTTAAGAATGATTCCTATCAGTAGCCAAAACATGATCAAATTAGTTACTCCACTTCAAAAGATGCTTCAAATGAAGATGAAGTTTATAATAAACAAGTTTTGTTTTCACTTTCCAAGAACATCATCAGACCTTGGGAAGAAATAATCAACAACAAGCTTAGAAAAAGTCTTGTATACAAAATGGAAGTGACCTATCACATTCTAGATTATTCTAAACCAATATAGTTCCAAAGTGTTGGATTTCTTCAAGAAAATTCATCTTCACCTGCTCCAATTCAATATTAGATTCCTAAATTCCAACATTTTCATTGAGTTGGTAACATGGAGGATTAATGTCTTGATATTCATCCTTGTGAGAATTGTGGAAAGTAGAATCATCCTTTAGATAAATGTTCCAAACGTAAGAAACCTACAAGAGTAAAAAAACACTATGGGTGGATCACTTCTTGGAAATAGTTATCAACAACCAAGAAGATATATTAGTCATACCAAATAATTCATTCTCAAGTATTAACACATTACAGTGGAAATATTTTTTTCTTCTCACCTTGTACCCGACAGGGGGGATAATATCCGTGATTAATAGTCAAGCTTCAATTTTTGAAGTCCTATTAATCAAGAAAGAAAATGCCATCCATAGTCAGAGCCATATTCCATCAACATGATTTGGTTTATGTTTTCCCTTAAACCACCATTTAGTATAAGAATTACAATTTTTTCTAGACAACAATTTATGGTCATCTTAAGCCACCATTTAGTAGAAGACATCAAATTCTGCTAACTGGTGGTTTAAGATGACCATAAACTATTTTCTGGCAGAATATTTAAGTCTTATACTAAATTGTGGTTTAAGTAAGACCACACATCCAATGAAAGAGTAAAAAATAAGTACTCCAATTCAAATTTCCAATTGAAGGTATCTGCACATATGCATGTTTCAAAAAAAAAAAAAAAATCTACGTTGAATCAATACTCCACTATTTCATCATGCCCACACAATACTGTTCATATTGTATATTCATCCTCTACGTGGAAATTGAGGTGAATATAATGTAGGAAGATATCCTTATTCATGTCCTTGAATGACTCAAAGGGGTGATGTAGGATCTCATTATGAAATGATGAGACATTCACAACATACAAACTCATTTATTGAATGTGTATTGCTATGGGTGAGAGCCAAATGAGTTCCAAACTTCATTTTATAACAATATTCACTCAAACATATGGTTGTAGGTAAATTTTCCACACTCATAGGGTTGAGGTGATAGGCTATATCATGTGATTGCATAGTGTTTAAACCCATATGACATACCTATTTCTATAGTACATTAGCCCACTTAATTAAATCAATAATCAAGGTGAGTAGATATTACACACATTGACGAACAACTAACCAATAATTATAATTCTTATTCAAGTAACAACATTGTATGTACATTTAATTACTAAACCCCATGATTCCATCAACATAAGAATGAATTGTGGAATTTGAAGAGGCAATTTGGGAATCAATTTTAATGTTGTGGATGGTTGAAAAAGTGTTGTAGGAGGTAGTTGTAAGCAACAATAAATAACACCAATTTGAAGCAATTATATAATGATAAAATTATTCACACATAGACAACAAATTACCTTACAAATGAAAACAGGAAAACCAACATTCAATGGGGTTTTTATTATGCTCAATAAGTTGTTACAAAGGGACCGGTGAGCTACACACTCTCAATAGAGATTTTTTGCATTCCTACTCATTCACAATTTCTTGTAGATTTCTTTAGCTTAGGGATAATCTTTTCTCTTTGTGGACAAGCTCAATATCTCCTTTGTCTTTTGATCTTCAAGCATATTTCTTCTTCTCGAGTCCTTCATAACTTTGCTACTACCATTCTTCTTCCCAAACTACATTTGCTTTCTATTTATATTTTTTCTATGTCCTTTGTCTCTAACAACAATCCTTTTAATAGAGTTGCATTTAAAGGCCAACCACAAAGATGATTCATTTCATATTTTTATAGATTTTGGATTTTTTTTCAATTTTTTCCAAACCTATATTTGTATTATAATGTTTAAAATTATAGATTATTCAAATCCATTATGGATCACACTTCTCTATTCACAAGATTTTGGTCCCCAAAATATTCCATTAAATTTTATATCTTCTTCATCTTTTCCAACTATGTTATTTCCTCCTCTACTGCAATAAATCATACATGTCTCTTTTGTTGTTATGGAGTCTTAAAGAACCTCTTCTAGTAATTTCTTTGTATCAATCTCTAACAAATCTCCAAGAAGGGGTGATTTTTTTGCAATAAGGAACATGATATTTGAATAGAGGTTACATTTGATATTGGCATAAGCTTGCTATACACTTCATTTGTGGAGATGACATATTCTATTTTTTTAGGTCCTTGGACAATTGCTCCTCCTTTTTCCTTACCCCTAACCTTGACTCTCAAAACTTTTGTTTTCCCTATGAAATTCCTAGGATGGAATCTGGATAAATCCTCCCACACTTGGCTTTCCAATGTCCACCCAATTTGTAGTGTTGGGAAAGTTTCTTGCTACTACATTGGTTTCTTGGAATTCTCTTCTTGTTCATGTTCTCGATTTTGTTGATGGATTGATTCTTCCAGTAGGTAGTCACTTGGTGGCCTCTCATACCACAAAAGGAACATAATATAGAGTGTCAACAATCATCAGCCTTGTGGCCTTTCTTATTAAACAAAAACAAACAACATATGCCTTGACATGCCTCTTCAGTTTGTGTTTGTGCTTGTCAACTTTTTTTCTTGGTTCCCTAAGTGTTGGTGCAATTTTGAGTGATAGGAACATCCTTTGGCCACCCTCTTTTAATATTTTACAAGCACGTTGGATTAATGGATTACTTCCCACTCTCCTTTTCTTGTTTACATGTCATTTAATCAAAATGGATCCTTCTTTGGTCCCTCTTTCCTTGACAAAGGTTATCTTGGTGGTCTTAGCTTGAGTTAAACGTATACTTGATTTCTCTTGTCCATCGAAATCCAAGCCTTCATGCTTGATTCTATGTTAAGCTACAATGAGGTTTACAATCATTTGGTTTCTCTTGCATCGCCCTTAGCCATTGTGGCCCATTTTTCTCATGAGTTTGGAACCAATTCCTCTAATACACTTTTCAAAATCACCAAAGGGATCTTTGGAAAGGTCTATGGAAGGTGTGATTACCATGCTTGAATCGATCATGGTGCTAGCTTCTACAATAGCAATGGAAGATGTTTGTGATTCCCTCGTATCTTGAACAACTATTGGTAGCTTGGACAATGAATTTTTTATCTTTTGTTTCCTCTTCTTCAAGAGAAAATTCTCCTCTTGGATCCACAAATTACTTTTCATATCATATATTTTTTTCTCTATGCTTGGAAAGTGAGGCGAACAAAATGTAGGAAAATATCCTTACTCGAGATCTTGAATAATCCAAAGGAGATACGTGGGAAGGTGTTTGTGCTTCCTTGGTCTCTTGGTTGGTAGCTTGGCCAATGCCTTTTTCAATTCTTCTATCCTCTCCTTCAAGTGGTGATTCTTCTCTTGGATTTTCATATTGAATCCCCTTATTTCTTCCAACATCTATCTTTTCAATGCCTTACCCACACTGGGTTTGATTCTCCTCAAAGTTCTATTGTTAATTCAAGGTCACAGATTCAACCACTTTGATACCAATATGATTTGTAAATGAGGAATTTATAGCCCACACATTTCACCAACACAAATCCTCTATGGAAATAAAATCCATTTTTTTATGCAACTACAAATGGGTAGAGATAGTGCCTTTTCAATCGTTAGTCTTAAACCAAAATCAATTCTCCATTTTCAGACTACTTAGTAACTTGTTTGTGATGCAAATTAAATAGATAGACCTCTATTTAACATAAACACTCAAAATATGTTCTCAATATGAATGTATATCCTTGGTATTATAACACACCCATTTGCAAGAGATATAAATAAATACTCCAATTCAAATTGCGCCAATTGAAGGTCTATATACATATGCATGTTCCAACAAAAAATAAATATGCTAAGCTGAATGTATACTCCGCGGTTTCACCATGCCTATATAATAATTTTCATATCATATCTCTATTCTCTATGCTTGGAAAGTGAGGAGAACAAAGTGTAGGTAAAAATCCTTACTCGTAGCCCTCAATGAGTCAAAGAGGCATTGTAGGATCTCACTACACAACCATGAGACCTTCACAACAAAAAACCTCATTTGTTGAATGTATATTTCTATAGGTGAGATCCAACTAAGTANAAAGTGTAGGTAAAAATCCTTACTCGTAGCCCTCAATGAGTCAAAGAGGCATTGTAGGATCTCACTACACAACCATGAGACCTTCACAACAAAAAACCTCATTTGTTGAATGTATATTTCTATAGGTGAGATCCAACTAAGTACCAAAGTTTATTTATTACAAGATTCACTAAAATGTATGGCTATAAATTTTCCATACTCACGAGCTTGAAGAGATAGGATATAACATGTGATTGCACAATGTTTAAACCCATAAAGCATACCCAACTCTATAGTACATCAACCCACTTAATTAAATCAATGACCGAGGCAAGTAAGAGATTAAAAATACTAGTGAACAACTAATAAATAATTAGAATTCTTAGTTAAGTAACAATGTTGCATGTGCAACTAATTACTAAACCCCTTGATTCCATCAACAAGAGAATGAACTGTAGAATTTGAAGAGGAAATTTTGGGAATCAATTAATGTTGTGGGTGGTTGGAATGAAAAAGTATTGTAGGAGGTAGTTTTAAGCAAAAATAAATCACACTAATTTGAAGCAATTACACAATGTTCAACTCATTCACACAAAGATAACATATTACCTTGGAAACCAAATGGGAAAAACAACATTCAATGGGGGTTTTATTATGCTTTGAAAATAGTTACAAAAGGTGAGTTTTTCACTCTCATTATATATTTTGTGCATTCTTATTCACTAGTGATTTATTGCAGTTTTATTTGACTCAAGGACAATCTTTTCTCTTTGTGGACATGCTCAACATCCCCTTCATCCTTTGAACTTGGAGAATATTTCTTCTTCCCGAGTCCTTTATCACTCTACCACTGCCATTATTCTTCCCAAATTGCATTTTCTTTCCATCTCTC
>SNQJ01S0003365.1:648271-667340 GCA_010110895.2 Picea sitchensis | reverse complement strand
TCATGAAGACATCGATAACTGGAATCAAATTTACATTAACATAAAGAATAAATATATATAAAGAATAATTGAATCCCATGTACATACTCAAATATTATCACAAGCTAGTACAATTCTCCAAGCTCTCAAGAACCCTAGTTAGGGAAAAATTTGGAAAACCCTAGCCACACCAAAGATATTCCAATAAGCTAGAATCACCAACGATAAGTTATCCTTAGCCTCATGAAAGATGTCTCGTCTTCTCTTCCTCATCAACAAACAAATACCTAGGGTTTATCATCAACCCTAACTCCTTGCCTCCTTATGGTAGAAACCCTAACCATAGAAATCTCCAAGAATCCTCCATGAAACCCTAGCACTCCAAGAAAAAAGAGATCAAATACAAAGGAGAGTAAATAAGAGAAAGAGACTGGCACTCCTTTTATCACATCTATAAAACAAGTGTGAATATGAATGAGCTATACAAGAATGTATATGAGAATGACTCTCTCATTTCTCTATTTATATGAGAGGTGAAGGGAGGTCTACAATATTAGGTGGACCTACTATACTACAAACAACCTACAAGATACAAGTAAGTCCCCACAAGTGAAGTGCTCTTTCAACAAGTGACACATATCAAGATCCAAGGTGATGGTATCCACAAGAAATGCTCCAAAGAATGAACACTCTCCCTCCAAGGTCCAATTCTCCTCATCAAACTGCTCCAAAGATCTGATGAATCTTCTAGGCCATGTGCATCCTCTGAGTCCAGTGAAATACATGTCCACTCTCTCAAATCAAGCTAGAATAAGTCAAGTACATGACTCCATATAGGAATCCAATAAACCCCATGCCATCTAGAGCCCAATTCCCTCATTCATAATGTCAAATTATCCTCCTCCAATGCAAGTATTCCTATAAGCAAGGCACCCACTCATGTGTGCATCATGAAGAATGTCATCATGGTTGATATGTATTGAACGCTACATGGAAGAATGCAATACAAGTACCCATATGGGGTATCAATAAATGATTAAGCCACCTCCAATGTGCATGCCCATCATGGAACAATCAAGGGTCAACCATACACCATGCAACCCACATCACATGAAGCACCCCCAAACATGGTGTAATCACTTTCATAGTAACATTGAAAAATAACACTCTGTCTTTTCAAGGAAATTGTTTTCACCAACACTAGTATGATTTATATGCATCTCACCCAAACCTACCACCTACAAATCTATGCCAACTATAGTCTTGGAGTCAACCAATGGTCCTGGAAGGAACAACCATTTGACTATCACGCTCCTCCATCAAGGCATAGCAACTCACCTCCTCAAGACTATTGGAAGGCTCACAAATGGAAGAAGCCAATGCAATGACAATAGCATATCTCCTAGAATGTATACTCTCCCTCACTAAGGATTTCTATTATCCTACATGCTCCTTTTCATCATGTAATGTCTAAGTAAGCCATCTTGGCTTCCTATACGTTGGGGTAAAATGTGAGGGCATACCCATCCCCAATGTCACCTCATCCAATCTTAAATAATAACCAACTATAACCTTCTAATCAACCTCTAGAACAATAGCCTCCTCTCAGCGCTAACCAAATTTATTAACTCTTGTGGGCACAAGACCTCTGGGTGGCCCTAATTGTATAGTAGGGACCTTGATTTTACTACTACATATCAGAGATTCGACACAATTTAACAAGTTCCAAACTTTCACCTCCAAGATGCACTTTCATGCTATCTAGGCCATCTTTGTATTCCTTCAAGTGAGCATGAAAAGCTAATTTAGGAGGCACATTAAAGTTAGGTTGTAGGGAACTTTGGTGTGGAGAAGATAGTAACATCACTTCAAAGGTATTTTATATGCTGAAAATATGACATGACATCAACAATTATATCATATCATGCACTTCCTATGTCATCACTAAAGCTACCATTAAGAAGTAGGGGTTGTACACCTCTCTACCTACCCCAGACAAGCCCTAAGAGTAAGTCTCCATGTATTACATTTGATGCATGAGCATTTTTCCTCCAAAAATAACCTTTTTGAATAGACCTAAGGGGGTCTTGAAATTTACTAAAGAGAGTGGGTTCCCTTAATGTATTTGATTGTATTTTCTTGAGTTGTGATTATCTTCTAGAAGGATTGGGTTTGTTTTCTCTATTTATGATGTAAATGGTTACTTAGACAAATAGTTGGATTAGGTGGAATTTCCTAAGTATAGAGGATTTGATCAAATTGATCCTCATCAATTTAATAAAGCTGAAGTATTATTATAGTAGTTAGTTACAAGATTTTAGGGATTTGTTAGATGGTTTATAAATTGACCTTCCATGCTTATATTGCAAGCCTTCAGGAAAGAGAAGAGTAATTTCGAGAATCCGTGTGTGATAGGCTTGATGCATGAAAGGAACATAAATGAATGATTTGTGTATTTAGAACCACGAGGATTATCTCTGGTCTTTACTACAATTATGAATGGTTTGAATTCCATTTCCAAAACATTGTATCCTGTAACTAAATTATTGAGTTTATTTGAATAACTTAATCTCTATACTTTGTGGATCGTATACAGTGGAGTTGTGGATATGTAGGATCAACGATTTTGTGTGTAGGAAACAAGATCGAGACCAAATCTCTTCGTTTGAATAGTTAAATCCATTTCTACTAGTTTGAATCGAGGATAAAAGTAGTTGTCGGATCGTTGGAATGTTTGCAGCATTCAATGAGTGATTTGACCACTGGAGAAAGATTTGGATCAAATTCCATCTCGAATAATAATAAAACTTGTTCCATCTGATTGTTGAATTTCCATCGTTGATCATTGATCATTCATAAAGATCAACAATCCTAATGAATCGGTTAAGGTCAAGCAAGGTCTCAGCTTTAACAAATTTCTACAATTGTTGAACCCAACAAAGTTGGTGATGCCACCAACTTTAGCAATACCGGATCAGGTTCCTTTTGAACCCTTTACGAACTGTGTATTGAGTATTCCCGGTGGCCGACAGACTCGATAGCTGGGAGTCTGACAGAGCCAACACATACCAGATCGAGATTGGAAGTCGATCTACAAAGCAGAGCTAGATTAGATAGAGACAAGGAGCCGACATACCAGAGTAGACATACCAGAGTACCAAGATATCGAGAGCGTGGGATATCAGGTTAATAGATAAGTCTAGACCAGGATTTCGGGACCTGATGACCCAATAAAGTTTGTTTGTGCAAAGAAATATTACAACGGTTTGATAGGGCCGACACCCGACTGACATAAGTTTCAACTGACGACAAGATTTCACATAAATTAACAGAAATTCTGTAGTTTTACAGAATAAGGAGGATCAACTGGAAATTTCCAGATATAAAGGGGAATTTCACCTTGTATGAATTTCTGTAGTTTTACAGAATAAGGAGGATCAACTGGAAATTTCCAGATATAAAGGGGAATTTCACCTTGTATGAAATTGAAACAAGTCCCGATTGGCATCGACATTTCAGGTTTTCCCTCCACCAAGAATAGTAACAATTGTGTCTTTGTGGTTCTCAATTAGTTCTCTAAGATGGCCATTTTGGCACCTTGCAAGAAGAGTATCACAACATAAGTCGCTGCTAAGATCTTCTTTGAGAAAAAAATTGGGTTCATTTTGGGCTACCACATACCATTATTTTAGATAGGGATAGTAGGTTCCTCAATACCTTATGGTCCAACTTGTGGTCTCTAATGGACACTAAGCTAATCAAATGGACTTTCTTCCACCCCCAAACAGATGGGAAAACATAGGCGGTTAATAGGATGAATATATTGAACATGTACAACTCCAAGCATCCTTGTCCATGGGATGAGAGCCTTCCATATGTTCAACATAGCTACAAGAGATCCCTCCAAAACTATATTGTCCACAACCCTTTTTATGTGTGCTTGGAGTTCTATCCATTGCCCCCCATTAATGTATATATACCCATTACATCTACACATGAAGAGTCCTCCCATGCTCTGACCTAGGTACATAGAGAAACCGAATTTGTTGAACATAGCTAGTACATCCAATAACAAGTTGATGATATCTTGGAAAGAGCCAATGCCAAGTATAAGCAGTGACATGACCAACATCAAGTTCCACACAAATCTCAGGTTGGTGATAAGGTGTGGTTTCATTTGCAAAAATAGTGCCTCACACTCCCCCAAGAGAAGATCAAACCACTCAGATATGGGGCTTACACCATCACGAAGGCTATGGGTGAGAATGATTTTGAATTGAGTATTTCCCCTTTCCTTGGCTTGCACCAAATATTTAATGTGGAGATGCTTCAACCATATTTTCCACCTCTATTAGACACCTCAAAGGTGGCTAAGAATTTGACCCCTCTAGAACTCAACACTGACTGCATTGAGTAGGATATGATGGACTAGATCATGGAAACCAAGACACATGGAACCCACTAGTATAACATACTACTCTATTGAGTTGTTAGAACATGGAAAACTTCTTCACCAAGGCAAGTGGCTCACCGAGAGTTAGATTCAACAAAGGTTTCCCCATATGATGGAAGCACTTAACACAATGGGAACCATTTCTTCCTAAGGGGGGGGGTGATTGATCTGGGAGGGTTTCAGTGGCCACCTACCTCTTTCAATTACTTAGAATGGTTCACCATCTTGGTAATTTTTCTATATTTTTTCGAGTCTCGAACTGCTAGCATGTTTTTGAGGCCCTAAACAATTTTTTTGGCCCTACAATGGATTAGGGTTTCCATGGCATGCCTAATCCCTGATGAAAATTTTTCTTCTCATCGAGATATTTTCAACGAGCTATTATGCACCAAACTAATTTTTTATGTGAAATTTGCATCCCCGAGAAGTTAATGTATCAAATAGACCCCTTAGGGCCCACATTCCTTTTGCTACTTCATATCCTAGGGTTAGGGTTTTGTATATTTAGGGTTTTTTCCTCTTATGGTTTAGTCATTTATGTTAAAAGGCCATCTCAACTTCTTTTAATGTTCTTGTGAATGCGCGTAGCCGACACCTCTCTCTTCAAAGATAAGCTACCAACATTCTAGCTATTTTGTATTTCTTTGCATTTCATAGTCTTTTCTTATTTCATTTTTTAACAAAATTTGGTTCTCACTATATTACTATGTTCTCTACAATATTTATGTGTGTGTCTCTCCACTCATATTCTTTCCTTTTATTTTTTTCTCTATACAATATAGATCACTCATCATGACATGCATGGAGGATGTCATGTACTCCATATTGTCTCACACACCTTCTCAGTATCTTATCAGGTCCAAGCTTAAATAACTGGCACCTGATCCAGGTGTAGGTGGCATTTTTCTTGATGTTTTTTCAACATTCCTTGTAGGAGAAATGGTGAGGAAACCTCCATGTAGCTAAATAGTTGGCTATGTAAAGAAAACATGGGGTTTCCACTGAGATTTCAAAGAGATGTTCATTTGGAAATTTGTCATCTACCACCTCATCATCTATAGCATTGGTTAACCTTGATAACAAAAAATTACAACAATATTATGTTTTCTAGGCTTGTCAAGTACAATGAGATCAAATTCTTGTAGTAATAAAATCCATCTAATAATCCTACCATTGATGTTAGGATTATTCATCAAATACTTAATGGTAGCATGATCTATATGTGCAAATACTAAATACCCTATGACATACTTCCTAAAATTATTAATGGAATAAACTATTGCAAGGAACTCTTTCTCGGTGAATGTATAATTCAGCTCTGCACCAGAAAAATTATCGCTGATAAAGTAAATTGCAAATGAAATTTTATCCTCTTGTTGCCCCAAAAGTTCCCCTATGGCCTTATCATATGCATCAGTATGAATTTGCAAAGGGATGTCCCACCTGTGGCCTTGAAAAATAGGGGTTGTTATGACTTTTTATTTAATGGATTAAAATGTTATTTGGCATGTTGTTGTCCAACACAATTCACTATCCTTATACAACAAAATGAACAAAGGGGAGGCTAGTTTGCTAAATTATTTTATGAACCTCTTATAGTATCATGCATGTCCAAGGAATATCCTTACATATATTTTTATTTTTGGGTTGTGGGAAGGTACTTAATGATGTTCAATTTGCTTTGGTCAACTTCAATCCCCTTGCAGGAGATATAATTCAACCCCATCACTCATAAGGATGTTGCATTTCTCATGGCTAAGTGATAGGTTCATTTCTTCACACCTTTTAGTACTTTTTGAAGGTTGGTCAAGGATTCATGAAAGGAATGGCCCTAAGGTGTGAAATATTCCATGTAGATTTCAATAGTGTTATGGATGAGATCTAAAAATATGCTCAATGCAACCATTTGAAAGGTTGCAGGAGAATTACAAAGACAAAATGTTATAAACACAATAATTAAAATATAGTAAATAATAAGAAGAAGAATGTAATTCTCTTAATGAAAATTCAAACGACACATACCCCTCACCTCGTGACCAACCAATGCATATAAGTGGACCGTCACGAGGCTCATTGCAACATCACCATTTTTTTATAAATTATTATCAATCAATATATTTTATAAATCTACAAAAATATTTGTATTCAAACATAAATAGGGATTGTTTATCACATTTGTATTAGAGCATGTTAAAGATCGTATTTTTTTCCATACTGTTCATCACACCTATTTGTCGTACTCAGGAATGGAATTTGACGGGAAAATTTCCCATCACGGGCCTATTTTCCTGTCAAATACAGTTCAAAATTCTATATAATCGTCAACCATCTTCGTTAAAATGGGTTGAACAGGGGTTACAGTGTTCAAAACCATCAAATTTGACGGGCTTCATGATTTTGAAATTCCAACCCTGGTCGTACTATCCACCGTGTCTCTCCACTACACTGTCCACCATACATGTTGTATTTTCCATTTCCACCATTGTACATTGTCCACTACCACCACTGTACATTGTCCACTGCCACCGTCATATGTTGTCCGATGTCCCTATCCGTTGTTGTCTGTACCTTTTTGTCCAACTCATTGGCCTTCTTATTTTGACCATACATGGCTTTTCTAAATGAAAATCGTGCCCCTCAAAATATCATTAACTTAACTTACCTTATAAAGTCACGTTATCACCTTATCATAAGTTTTTTTGTTTTTTGGGTTATATCTAAATAAAATAAAAATATGGAAGAAAGTAAGAAAAAGAATGAGGAGTTACATGCAGATATTAACCATTATACAGATGAATTTAACAACATAATAAATCATCTCGGTAATGTCGAAAAGAGTCAAAAAGAATTTTGGGAAGGACAAAAAACATTAACGGAAAAAAAATAATAAATTATTAGAAAAAGAAGATGAAATTGACACGTTAATAAACACGTTTGAGGAATGATGGAAAAACTTATTAAGAATGAGGGTTGCCAACAAGGATGAAACTATGAGGATGCTTAGTGAACAAATCGAAATAATTGACCAAATAACTTAATGAGTGGATGCATTATGTGTAGAACCCTTAGCCTACCAAAGACTTCCACAAAGTCTAGAATCACAAAATATAAGTGATCAGAGAAATCAACAAGCACCCTAAATAAAAAAAAATCGAAAGTATGTATAACCCAAGATTTCAATATAGAGAATATCAAGAATTTAGAAAATAATTACCAAAATATGACAATAAGGACCATAGAGGAGCCGTCGTCTGGGTCAATAAAATGGAGGGTATTTTTGAATCAAATCCCTTGCTGGGTGAACGAGAAAAACTAATGAAAAACTCCAAAATTTAGAAGGGAAAGAATACGATTGGGTTCTATGGTGGTTCCGAAAATGCGATGCTCGTTCCTTTCATTACAAAAGTTTCACAACTTCCCTATTAAAAAGGTTCTATGACAAATAATATGATGACCTATATAATAAATTTGTGCATCTTAAACAAAAAGGGAACGCAAATGACTATATACATGAATGGGAAGTTTTGGAAACAAGACAATGTCGATTCACAAATGAGCAATTGCTAAAAAAGTATATATGTGGGTTGAAGGATTACATCCACAATGAAATAAAACTATGGAACTCTAAAACCATTGAGGATGCTAGACATGTGACAAAACTAGTTGAACAAAAAAAACAAGTTCAATAGGCCATCATTCATAGGTCCAAAAGGATCAAACAAATATTCAAATGAAATATCAAATAAATACTCTACATACAAGTATAACAAGTTTGTACCATCCCCTTTAAGGGAAGATGAAAACTGACACCAAGACCCATATAATAAATGGGTGAACAAATGTAGATATTGTGAAGAGAAATGGTGTCCACAACACGGATGCAATGATAAAAAACTATGTACTTGAGAAGAAGATAAGGAATTAGACCCACCTAGTAATATGAGAGAGAGAGAGAGAGAGAGAGAGAGAGAGAGAGAGAGAGAGAGAGAGAGGAAAACAAATTGTCGTAAGTGTGGAAAAAATTGGATACCAGGGAATAAATGTGAATACATGCCATTACGCTACTATAGAATGGTGGATGGGAAGCAAGTATAAGTACAAAAAATAGATGATGAAATTACTATAGCATGCAACTAGATCCGACCATGATGAAATACCACAACAAGAATCACTAGCTTACTTCTCATGTGTCCAACAAAATAGAAATGAAGAAAACGAACTTCAAAGAGAGACAATTACTTTAAAAAAAAACAAATACAACAATTGATTGCAAAATGTATTCCACCACATCTCAAAAAATATAAAATCCAATATCCAAGTAAAGAAGAAAGAAAAACTATAGTCCCGTTGGAAACCATGACATGGAAATCACAACCTAAGACCCTGAAGCTTAAAGGAGTCATAAAAGATAGAAATATAATAATAGTCATAGATTATGGAAGTACTCATAACTATATAGATATTGTTGTCACTAAACAAATAAATATTTTTGTGTACCCCACCAAGGACCTCACTGTTAAGGTTGTTCATGGACAAAAGGTCAAAGAAGTTGGAAGATATCATAAAGTCTTAGTTCAAATACAAGAACTAGAACTACAAATAGGACTTTACGCTCTATCACTCTAAGGAATGGACATGGTGCTAGGTGCAAAATGGTTGATAGAGTTGGGAAGTTGTACCAAAAAACTTGAAGAAAAATTCATGGAATTTAATTGTCAAAGGAAACACTATAAATTATATGGTGTTGAAGGTTTAGTTCTCAAGAAGAATCAATTACAATTAACAAAAAAAGGAGCAAGAAACATAATCAAACATACAAAAAAAAAAAAGAGAAATACCTCACCAACACACAAGGCATGAATCAATTCAAACCCCTAAAAACAGATAAAATTCATTCCACCATGGAAAACATGCTCAACTAGAGAGAATCCTATTTACTATGCTTTGAGGACAAATCATTCCTTAAGTGGGCATAAATTTTATAAACATAATAATTAAAATATAGTAAATAATAATAATAATGTAATTCACTTAATGAAAATTCAAAGGACACGTACCCCTTCACCTCATAACTAGTCATTGTGTATACGTTGACCATCACGAGGCTCATTGTAACATCATCATTTTATTATCAATCATTATCAATCAACATATTTTATAAATATACAAAAATATATGTATTCACACATAAATAGGGACTACTTATTACACCAAAGGGAAGGACCTTATAGGTAAATGCATGCCAAGGGAAAGTGAAGGTGGTTTTATCTTGGTCCTCAAGGCTGATTTGAATCTTATTGTACCCACTAAACCTATCTAAGAATGAGAAGTACATCTTTCCTACTAGGACATCTAGTACTTAGTCAATGAAAGGTAGGGGGAAATGGTCCTTCCTAGTGGATTTATTGAGTTCTCTATAACCCACACATACTCTATGTTTTCCATTCTTATTTGGCACAATAACCAAGGGTGAGACCCATTCACTATAAAAAAATAGGATAAATGAATCTTGCATCCAAAAGTTTTTGTAGTTCTTCTTCCACAATGTATTTTAAAGCATGGATCATTCTCCTTTGAGGTTTCTTAATGGGTACACTATCATCCTTGTTGTAGATATGATGGGTATAGATGTTTGGATGGATTACTTTAATGTCTTTGTAATCCTATTCAAAATATGCAATATGATTTCTAAGAACAACCAACAATTTTTTCTTTTGTTCATCAATCAAACTAGTGCTGGTTTTCAGAGTTTTTGAAGGGAATATTTCCATTGTTTTG
Organism: Picea sitchensis; assembly: GCA_010110895.2. NCBI lineage: Eukaryota > Viridiplantae > Streptophyta > Pinopsida > Pinales > Pinaceae > Picea > Picea sitchensis. The sequence continues at coordinate 657,130 of SNQJ01S0003365.1, read as the reverse complement.
ACTATTTGTTTTTTCAATCTCAGCAGCGAATTTTTTTCCCACAAATCCTCTTTAAAATCAATAGAAGTTTAGGCTGTTGTGGTTGTTCTTATTCATCAAAAACATCAACTTTTATAGAAATAGGGTATAGATTTTGTATGAAATTAGATATGAAGGTGTCTTCATTTGAGTTTGTCTTGGCTAAGGATATTTCAATGGTTAGGATAGGATAAATAGAGCTATGATGTATCTCTTGTTGTTCTTCTTCTTCTACCCACAGAGGAATTCTTTATGCAATGAATGACTTGGCTATAGGTTTTAAACTTGTTAGTATAACAATGTAGACATAGATTATTTATAAAAATAGAAAGAAAAAAATAAAATTCACACATATTACTCAGAAATATACCCTAGAAACCCTTAACCAAGAAAACCAACAAATGTTCAGAGTCACACCTCTAACTCTCATTATATCAAATTCACCATTTACAATATGATGTATATGATTCTGCAGCATCCAAAACCCTAATCTGTCAACCCAGATTATATTCCTTAACTGGAATTATATTACAATGGCTCAAAAAATCGTTGGCCAAAAATAACCCAAAAAAGGACCAAAAACAACCCCCCCAAAAAATAAAATCGAGGGCTCCACTCCCAAAGCCATCAATAGGGGGAGCCTACCAACCCCTTGGTGCAACATACAACACGTGGGGATAATCATGCAAAGAACATAACACATACCCAACACTCTCCCACTTGTGCTTTTCTTTGCATATAGGGCCCAAGGATTACATGATCAACAATTTAGGGCATGAATTCCCATTGCTCCTCTATACCAATAGAACTTCTCAGTTCTTACATACTTTTTCAATTAATTTTCAATATTCTTCAAAGGTTCCACCTTCACCAACAACACCTTCTTGTATTCAACTATGTTTCTCAGAAAGTGATACTGAATATCAATGTGCTTTGTCTTAGAATGATAAGCATGGTTATGTACTAGAAATATTGCACTCTAACTATCACAATATAACTTACAACTTATTGTACAAACCCAATACCTGAAAACAATCTCTGCAACCATACGAATTCCTTACATGCATGAGTGGCTACCATGTGTTCAACTTATGTAGTTGAGAGTGCAACTACAGATTGTCTCTTTCTCATCCAATTGATTTCTCCTCCAAATAGGTTAAACACACAACCACTTGTAGATCCTGTATGATTCAGATCTCCATCCTAGTTTGTGTCAACAAATCCATGTATTTCCACACCAAGTATTCCTTGGTAGAAAATTCCATAATCTGTAGTGTCACACATATACCTGAAAACTCTCTTTACAATTTTATAATGCTCCTTCCCTAGTTTTGACATACACTTGCTCAAAAATCCCACTGAATGTGAAATGTATGGTATAGTACAAACCACTGCATACATCAAAATTGCAACAACACTAGCATAAGGAACACAAGATATGTACTATTCCTCTTCTTGTGTCTTGGGACACTCATCTGCAGATAAATTTACACCTACAAGAATAGGGACCTTGACTGGTTTACATTCATGCATATTAAACCTCTGTAATATTGTCTCAACATATTTCCTCTAATTTAACTAGAGTTTCATGTTTTCCCGATATATTTTAATTTCCATGCCCAAAATAAAATTTGCAGCTCCAATATATTTCATATCAAATTTAGAATACAATTAGCTTTTACCTCCTTGATGATTTCCTTGTCATTTCCAATAAATAACATATCATCAACATACAAAACCACATAAATAAAATCATCGCCAACTAATGTGAAATATACACAGTGATCAACTTTTCTCCTTGTGAAACCAAGTCCCAAAATATAAGTATTAAACTTTTGATACCACACCCTTGGATATTTGTTTAACCCATATAGGTACTTTTTCAACTTGCAAACCAACTCTTTCTTTCCCTTCACTGCAAAACCTTCTAGTTTTTTCATGTAGATTTTTTCTTTAAGATCCCCATGTTGGAATGTTGTCTTTATGTCCATTTTTTTTAATTCAAGATCAAAATAAAAAACAACAAATAACATAAATATAAGAGAAGTCAATTTATCAACAGGTGAAAAAATGTCACCAAAATCAATTCTCTCTACTTGGGAATATCCCTTTGCTACAAGGAAATCTTTATAGTTCTCCACTTTACCTTTTTCATTCAAATTCTTCTTAAACATCCATTTGATACCAACGATCTTTCTTCTAGCTAACAAATCAACTAGATCCAAAGCCTCATTTTTATCCAAGGAAACCATTTCTTCAACCACGACCTTCTTCCAGAGTTTACCATCCTTTGAATACATTCCCCCCCTAATAGTCCTAGGATCATTATCAATAATAGATAAAGAAAAACTAGAAAGAAAATTAGGTGGAGTATAACTTTCTAGTTTCCTTCTTTCCCAAACCGATCTCCTCAATACCAGAGTATGAGGTTATTTTCCTATATTTCATGTTCCTCTATTAAGCCATATTCTTCACCCTCCAACTCAAACTATATTATTTTTGGTTATTTTTCCTTTGGTAGGACTTCTTGTTTGGGAACATTTTTAACCTCTATAAAGAAAATGTCCTGACTGTAAATAGTCTTATAGTTATTGGGTCCCAAAGTTTATATCCTTTTATATCATCTTTATGACCAATAAAGATACACTTTTCTTCTTTATTATCTAGCTTACTCCTATTTCCCTCTGGAACATGTACATAAGAATCAAAACCAAAAACTCTAAGATGTTCAAGAGATGGTTTTTTACCAGTCCATGCCTCATGTGAAGTTGTTTCCACTAATGTTGATGAGGGTGATCTATTTACCATATAACATGCATTACCCACTACCTCTGCATAGAATTCATGTCCTAACTCAACACCACTGAGCATGTTATTTTATTTTTACATTAGCATCCTATTCATCCTTTCTACAACCCCATTTTGTTGAGGTGTGTATGGAGTAGTCTTCTCCCTTTATATACTACACTTCTTACATAATTCCTCAAATTTAGCCTTGCAAAACTCTCCACCATTATTTATCCTCAATACCTTTATTTTCTTCTCTGTTTTATTCTCCAAAAGAGCCTTAAACTCTTTAAATTTACTAAAGACCCCATATTTCTTTTGTAGGAAATAAATCCATGTGTTCCTTGAGAAATCATCAATGAAAAAAACATAGTACATAGATTTACCTAGTTATGGAACATGCACAAGTCCAAACACATCACAATGTACTAACTCTAAGATTCCCTTTGCTCTTATAGCACCAAATGAGAATATTACCCGATTTTGTTTACCATATGTGAAATGCTCACAGAAATCAAAGTCCAGTGTGAAATTAGACATACCTTCAACCATCATGTAGTGATTAAATGATCTTCTATCCAATATGTACTAATTCTTGATGACACATAATTTTGTTTTCTCCAGAGACTATAGGGGTTTGGGCTTCTTAATTTCCACCCTCAAGATTACAGAACTGTTATACCCATTATTGATAGTGATTCCTAATATCTTGTATATAGTTCCACTCCAAAATCCCCTCATCAACACCATTGCTCCTCAAACCATTTTGTAGGTTTCCTTTTCAAACATTGTATGTACACCATCATCACTTATCTTACTTACAAATATAAAGTTTTCATCCATATCTGGAATGTGTGAAATCCCAAAGAGTGTTTTAATCCTTCCATCCTCGAGAAACAACTTGACTTTTCCCCATCTAGTGATTCTAGCTATCGATTCATCCATAGGAAAATGTCACATCCACTATCCCTTTCAAACCTCATCAGATCCCTTCCCTCTCTCAACACTTTTATAGCTAAAATCCTTCTTGTAATGCCCAATTTTACCACATTTCCAGTATTTCCTTAAGGATTTTCCTGGATATTTAAATCTACCTCTATATTTATATCTCCCACTCGAGAACTTATTTTTATTTCTATCTAGGGAACATGCTCTTAAGAATAAGACATAAGTGCTCTGACTATCTATGGTTTTCCTACTCTTTTCTTCCAATTACAAGAATGAAATAACATCATCAAACTTTAATGTGGTTTCATTAATCCCTATAGCTACAACCAAACTATCCCATGAATCTACCAAGAAACATAGTAAAATGATGCAATTATCTTCATTAGAAATTTTGATGTCAATAGACAAAAACTAACTTACCACAATTTTGAAGGAATTTAGATGCTTTGTCACCAAGTCTCCATCATTCATCCTCAAGAAGAACAACTTCTTCTGAAGGATTTTTTTTTTTACCAAGGACTTAGACTGATATAAATCCCCTAACTTATCCCATAATGCCTTAGTTGTAGCTTCTCTTGAGACATTCAATAACTCTAAATCTAAAAGACACAATGAGATTGTGCTCTTTTCCTGCATATCCAATTTCATCCAGTCTTATGTCAACATGCCCATATGTGTAGTACCAAGATCCATAACGACCCATTGTTCCTTTTCTACCAAAATATCCTCCATCTTCAGCTTCCAAAGCTCAAATATTTTCCCATGAAATTTCTCTATATTGATTTTAGATTTTCTTATCATTCTCTTTCACCGCAAGAATCACCACTATAGAGCTCCCAATGAAACGGGGTTTATCACAGACCCAATATAATCGAACCCTTAGCAACAAAGGTTCCCCCCCTAAAGACAATAACTAATATGATACCAAACGTAGGTTTTAAACCTTTTACAGTATATAAATGCACACATATATTCTTTATAAAACATAAAGAAAACAATAGAATTCACACATAGTACTATGAAATTTACCCTAGAAACCCTTAACCAGGAAAACTAACAAATATTTAGAGCCGCACCTCTAACTCTCATTGTATTAAATTCATTATTTACAATACAATATATATAATTATGTGGCATACAAAGTACTAATCTATCAATTCAGATTAGATTCCTTAACTGAAATTATATCACAATGGGTCAAAAAATTGTTGGCCAAAAACTACCTAAAAATTGACTAAAAATATCCCCCAAAAAATCAGGGGCTCCGCCCCCGAACCCCCAACAAAACACACAACACATGGGGCTAATCATGCAAAGAATATAACACATACCCAACATTGGTAGGGGGTAGAGGACAAATATTTTTTGAGATTGATCATTGGTAACGATCATATTTACTACCATGCAGTTGATGTATTCATATGTTGTATCCAACCATGGTCTTCCTAGGATGAGAGGGTATCCATTCAATTTGAAATTGATTTGAAGGACTATGAAATTAGTTGGATATTCCTAGGAATCAATAGAGACCATTACATCCTCCAATACTCCCTCAGGATTCACAACTAATATGTTTGCTAATTGGAGTATTGTTGGTGTAAGTCTTAACAACCATTTGAAGACTTAATACGAGCATGGTATTTTTTGTCATGATATTAATGGCTACCCCCAATTCTATAAAAGTATTTTGGATGAGACTTTTGTTGATCTAAACATATACTACATGGATACCTAGATCCAAGTACATAGGGAGAAAAACTCTTCCTAACATAAGGTTTTCTAGTTGGCCTATCACATTGACTGTAGGAGACTGTTTTTTCTTCCTTCCAAGTTTATTAAGAAATTATTCCTTGATGAACTTTTTATAGATAGGAACATTCTTAATTTACTAGAGGAGAGGGATTTTGAAACATAGATTTTGAAGTTCTCCTAAGAGGTCATTCTCTACAAATGTGTGGTCCTTCTTAATGTCTATCCTTTTAGGATATGGTGGAACTATTTGAGGGATAGTCTGTTGTTGGATATGTAATCTTTGTGATTGTGTTATTTGTGTAAGTATCATTGAAAATATCACTTAGGAAAAATATGAAGAGTCATAGGTGATAAGAAGAGTCACCCGAGAGAGGAAGACCAACAATCACTCTCCATTGTATTTATGAAACTCTCATGTTAATGCAAATCATGAAGTTTGGAGTTACAATTTCTTCCCATACATGGCCTATTAGTGGTATCAGAGCACATTTAGTCTTAAGGGACTGATGTCTCTATGGTATGTTTCCATGGAAGGTGAGGAATTCAAATTTCGTGGTAGTGTTCCATGGGAGGAAATAGATGAGCCAATGAAAAATATATGCAATTAATAACAGAGAACCAACGCTGGAAATGCATGCAATCAAAGGAGAATACATCACTAAAGGGGAAACTAATTGATTTTGGAGTGCATGTTGGTAAAATTTAGATTTGTCTTTCAATATTGATCTATTTTTAATGATTTCAATTTTGTTGGAAACTAGATTCAAATATGCACCAAAGGGAACTTTTGTATTTCCAATATGTATCTATGTTTTAAAGATATTAATCCCGTAATAAATGGGTTTTGTGTAATTGTGGGATATGAAGACATTAAAATGCATACTGTGGCCACTATACAGAGCCAAATTGAGCATATAACATATCATTGGAAATTTGTTTCATATATATATATATCAAATCCATCTCAATATTGATTGAAAAATTTAGTGTTTAAGGATAAAATCTTTGTTAATAAAATTTGTCCAAAAATGAAAAATGACCACTGCAAGTGAAACATGATTTTTTCTCATGGTAGAAGATTTTTTTTTCTAAGATAACAATTGAAAATGGAATTCCCTAGTGCTTACCCAAATGGGTATCTTTAATTTTTTTTATTAACATATTGAATAGTGAGACTGCTCTCAATGATCCCCCATACATATTCAAGTCAATTGCTCGATGAATTTCCCATCCATTCACCCATTATTTGTACTAATATGAAGCAGCCTCTCCCTACCATGATCATATAATTTTTCTAATCAATCTACACTTTCGGTGATGAATATCATAGAGACCAACAAACTCAAAGCATTGACGACACATTCTATCCCGAAGATAAATTCAACTCAAGGATCAAGAATAATTGTAATTGTGAATAGTCTTTTTGTAAGTTTACTTGTACGCTTTTGAAATTAAGTTGAATTACATTGTAAATGGGTGTATTTTCGGTAGAATCCGACAACCTCCATTTGCTGAGGTTGAATTGTTGAGTCAAATTATTAAAGGGTGGAGTTGCAACAAACCCTTTGAGGTCTATGTCATCCTTTAAAATGAATCGAATTGATGGATTATTAGAGTTACTGAATACTCTAATACTCTCTACTGTTGAAAATAGAGTCACAATTGAAAAAGAAACTCTCACTAACGTTCTAACCTATTTACAAGATTTGCAAGAAAAAATTGAATTTCTCCAACTTGAATCACAACTCCAACAAGATGAAATACAACAAAAGAATCAACATTCTAAACTAGTCCTTGTTCAAAAAAAATCTCTTTTTGAATTTGAGAATGATTCCTATCAACATCCAACACATGATCAAATCAGTGATGCTAATTCAGAAGCAGATTGAAATGAAGATGAAGTTTTTCATAAACAAGTTTTGCTGTCACTTTCCAAGCCCATCATCAGACCTTGGGAACAACTCATCAACAACAAGAGAAAAACAGGTCTTGGATGAAAAATGGAAGTGAACTTTTATATTTCATATTATTCCAAACCAATTTAGTTCCAAAGTGTTGGATTCATTAAACAAAATTCATATTCACTTGCTCCAACATTGTTATCGAGTTGGCCACATGGAGGATGAATATTTTGATATAAATTCCAACATTGTTATCGATTTGGCCACATGGAAGATCAATGTGTTGATATCCATCCTTGTGAGCATTGTGGAAATCATAAACATCCTCCAAAAAAATGTTACAAACATAAGAAACTTTCAATATTAAGGGATTAGTATGGGTGGATCACTTATTGGCAATAGTCATCAACAACTAAGAATATATATATATATATATTGATCGAACCGAAGAATTCATTCTCGAGTATTGACATATCTTGCAATGGAAATATTTTCATCTTCTCACCTTGTACCTAATAGGCGGGGGTGGGTATCAGTGATTGACAATCAAGATTCAAGTGTCAAAGGCTTATTTTCCTTGTAATCCCATGTAAAACATGTAGTATTGTTTCTAAGGACAACCATCAATTTATTCTCTTTTTCACCAATTAAACTAGTGTTGATTTTAGTGTTTTTGAAGGGTAGATTTCCATTGTTTTGACTGTTGTTTTTTCAATCTCAAAAGCGAGTAATTTCGTCCACAAATCCTCTTTCAAATAAGTAGAAGTTTTGGGTTGTTTTGGTTTTTCTTATTCATCAAAATCATCAACTTTTGTAGCAACGAGGTATATATTTGTATGAAATTAGATATGAAGGTGTCTTCATCTGAGTTTGGATTGGCTAAGGATATTTCAATGGTTAGGGGAGGATAGATAGAGGTATGAAGTATCTCTTATTCTTCTACCCATAGAGTAATGTATTCTTCAATCAATGGCTTGGTAGAGGGGTATAAGACAAGTTGTTTTTGAGATCGACCATTGGTAATGGTCGTATTTTCCACCCTATATATGATGCATGCATTTGTTGTATCCATCGATGGTCTTCCTAGGATGAGAAGGTATCCATTCAATTTGGACTTGATTTGAAGGACTATGAAATTAGTTGGATATTCCCAAGAATTAATAGATACCATTACATCCTCCAATACTCCCTCAGGATTCATAGTTGATATTTCTGCTAATTGGAGTATTGTGGGTGTATGTCTTAACATTCCTTGAAGGATTAATATGAGCATGGTATCCTTTGTCATAACATTAATGGCTACCCCAAAGTCTGTTGGATTACTGAGAGGGGGGGTGAATCAGTAATAGAGCAATTTAATCCCTTTTAACCATATAATCCAAGTGCTATATCAATGAAGCATTATTATCCAATAACTGCAGAGTAAATAAGCAATGAACAAATGAACAATCAT
>SNQJ01S0003365.1:624577-642219 GCA_010110895.2 Picea sitchensis | reverse complement strand
TCCATTACCCAAAACTTTGTGCTACGGGTCTTTCTTCAAGGGTTGACATCAATGACAACCAACCTTAATCAACAAAGTCTACCAAATTATTTTGGATGATGCTTATGTTTATGTATACATATACTACAAGGCTACCTATATCCAAGTACTTAGGGTCAAACACTCTTCCAAAAATTGACTATAGAAGAGTCCTTAAGCCATTCTTCCTTGATGAAATTGTTATATATATGAACATTCTTAATGGTCTGGAGGAGAGGGATTTTGACACAGATTTTAAGGTTCTCCTAAGAGGTCATTCGATACATATTTGTAAGCCTTCTTGGTGTCTAGCCTTTTAGGATATGGTGGAGCTAGTTGATGGATATGTTTCTCTTATGTTAAGCTATCCTCTTATTCATAATTTGTGTATTATATAGGTTTTGGTAGTGAGAGGAGGATCCTTTAATACCTTCCCTAATATAAGATTTATATCTTGAAGATCCAAAATATAGGCTTGATATATTATCTCATTACTATACATAGTTTGGACTTTCCTATTTTTTGGATTAATAATTTCTCAAGGTTGGTCAAGGCTTCTAGAAAGGAATGGCCATAATGTGTGAAATCATCTATGTATATTTAAATAGTGTAATGGGTGAGATTTGAAAAGATGCTCCATGCATCCATTTGAAATGTTGTAGGAGCATTACAAAGACTAAAGAGAAGGACCTTATAGGAAATTGTGCCCAAAATAAAAGTGAAGGTGTTTTTATCTTGTTCCTCATGGATGATTTGTATCTGGTTGTAATTGATAAACCCATCTAAGAAAGATAAGCACTTTTTGTCTGCTATGACGTCTAGTACTTGGTCAATGAAAAGCAAGGGGAAATAATCCATCCTAGTGGATTTTTTTGGTTCTCTATAGTCCACACATACTCTCCATTTTCCATTTTTCTTTGGCACAATAACCAAGGGTGATACCCATTCATTATTGTAAATAGGATAAATGAATCCTGCATCCAAGAGTTTTTGTAGGTCTTCTTTGACAATGTCTTTTAAAGCATAGTTCATTCTCTTGTGAGGTTGCATAATGGGTATACATTCTTCCTTGATGTAGATATGATGGATATATATGTTTTGATGGATTCATTTCATGTCCTTGTAATCCCATGCAAAATTTTAGTATGAATTCTAAGTACAACCATTAATTTTTTATTTTGTTCATGACTCAAACTAGTGTTGATTTTCAAAGTTTTTGAAGGGAGAATTTCCACTGTTTTGACTATTTTTTTGTCAATATCAGTAGCAAGTGATTATTTGTTTCCAAAAATCCTATTTAAAATCAATAGAAGTTTCAATTAGTTATAGTTGTTCTTATTCATCAAAACCATCAATGTTTAAAGCAACATGGTATAAATTTTGTATGAAATTGGATATGAAGGTGTCTTCATTTGAGTTTGGCTTGGAAAAGGTTGTTTCAATGGTTAGGAGAGGAAAAATATAGGTATGAGGTATCTCTTTTTCTTATTCTTCTTCTTCTACCCACAGAGGAATGCCTTCTTCAATCGATGACTTGGCAAGGGGGTAGAAGACATGTTTTTTTTATATTGACCATTGGTAATGGTGATATTTATTTTCCTACAACTAATGTATGCATCTATTGTATCCAACCATGGTATTCCTAGGATGAGAGAGTATTGATTCGATTTGGACTTTATTTGAAGGACTATGAAATCAATTGGATATTCCTAGGAATCAATACATACCATTACATCCTCCAATACTCCCTCAGGATTCACAGTTGATATGTATGCTAATTGGAGTATTGTGGGTGTATGTATTAACAATACTTCAAGGATTAATCTAAGAATGGTAGCCTTTGTCATGACAGTATTGGTTTCCCACAAGTCTATAAAAGTATTTTGGATAAGGCTTTTATTGATGTAAAAATTTACTACAAGGCTACCTAGATCCAAGTACTTAGGGATAAACAATCTTTCTAACATAAGGTATGCCATTTGGCCTATCACCTTGACAGTAAGAGAGTCTTTTTTCTTCCTTCCAATTTTCTTAATACATTCTTCCTTGATGAAATTTTTGTAGATAAGAACTTTCTTAATGGTCTAGAGGAGAGGGATTTCAATACACATATTTTTAAGTTATCCTAAAAGATCATTCTTCGAAAACGTGTAGGAATTCTTAGTGTCTAGCCTTTCATGATATGAGAACTAGTTGAGGGATAGGTTTTTCTTATTGTGAGGTATCCTCTTCTTTATAATTTGTGTCTTTTATAGGCTTATCAATGAGAGGAGGATCCTTTAGTACCTTCCCTGATCTAAGATTGATATATTCAAGATCCATAGAGTAGGCTTGATAGGTTATCTCATTTTTATACAGAGGTTGGACCTACCTATTGTTTGGATTAGGTGTTGGTTGGGTAGGAAAGTATGGTTTCTTTGGTGGTTTCAAAACAACACTTGTGGAATCATTTCCTTGTATAGGTGGACGTGGGATAAATGATTATTGATCATGGTTTCGAATCCTCCATGTTATCGGATAAATTGGTAGGTGCGGACACTAACATATCTCCCTAGATCCACCCGAATCTAGAACAAAACAGGATAGGACACGACTCTTTCCCTAAGTTGCAATCATTGAATATACTACTAAGGAGGAATGAGTGGCATACCTTTATATCACTTCCTTAGGTCTCTGTTGTTCCCTCTTCGCTCTGGTTCTCTTGTGAAATTAGGTCCAAGACAACACAAACCAACCAAAGTGAAGATAGCAAAGTATATTCAATGTCAACCTATGCATATGATCAAGGAGTTATGCAATAAAATAAGAGTGATTTTATGGGAAAGGGACATGTCGATTTATTATATTAAATGAAAGTAGAAGATACAACTGGATCGCCTTGATGTCGCAAGATTCCTTTCAGTGCCCCTTGGTTCCAACACACACACGTGCTCTATATTTGCATGAAGAAGATCCAATACAACTTGATAGACCAGATAGAGTCTTCAAGCTTCTGTCCAAGCAGAGTTCTTCACACAATCCTTTCACCAATTCTTCATTTAATCTTGCTTAACCTTTTCCATGAGAAACCTATCAATATATAGGAGAAGGAGGGATGGTTACATGGATGAGGATGATCCCAACAAATCTGAGAAGTCAGTAGGATGCCAACCATACGAATGCCAACTCATTTTCTAGAAGATCCCCTTCTAGAACCTTTGTGACCTCTTCTCTTCTTCAAGCTTAAAAGCAGGTTCGCACCCTACCTATAGAGCAGACTGCGAACAATTTTCACCCTAAGTGTGGGTGGCCTACAAGAATGAGGGATTTTCGCACCCTGTAACATAGGCAACCAACGAACTCATCTTAAAAATGTGTTTTTTTAAGAAGACAACAGTCACTTTTCTCAGGCAAAAAGTCCTTGTGGAATCCTGAATACATCACTTGTAGAGACATCACCAGAGTGACCAAAATCATGTGTAAAAAAATGCCCCCCAAAGTATGAGGCTGAAATTTGTGACAACTAAAATACTTTGTAAACTATGTGTGTGTGTCAGAAACCAGGAGCACACCTAATTGGAAACCTGTAAACTTTCAAGCATCTACAAAATATAATACCAGTTCTGAGGTAGGCATTCCCATGCTCAGATCACAAATGAATGGAATCATAAATGTAGGTCATGGCCACCAATCATACACTATGGATCCATGCCGTCAAAATGCTACATATCCACCAAGAATAAACTGTGGATCTATGCGAGAAGACGTGAATTAAGATGACATAGCCACATGACATACAAAGTGGATCTATGTGCCGATACAAATAATAAATACTCAATCGCATCCTGGATCAAAAATATGAGACCCAGGGTCTTCAATCCCGTCACCTAAAAGTACAAATCTAGCCATGCGATTACATGCGTTGAAGTTGAACATGGTAGAAACCACTTGATTTTCAGTCATTGATGAAAACCGTTAACAAGTGCGAGGGAAATAACCATTGATGTCAATGACTCCCAAGGTACCAAAGTACAATCCGAATGAATGCGAATGAATGAGCTGAAGTCGAGCACTCAGTGGAATCTCTCGATCAGGGATCAATGATGTGAAACCCCCATCGAAAGCGAAGAGACCTGTCATTAAGGCATGCAGGTTATAAGGTACTAAATGATTTCTAAGTCTCATTTTCGGATAATGAGTCGGAGTCGATGGAATAAGAATCATCACAGGAGGGCCTTGATGTATCCACCATCAATGACACAAAATATGTAATAGATTTTGAGGATGAAACAAAGTATGAATATGGGTCGAAACGGACACAAGGAAGGCCGACATAGTAATAATGGACAACTGCAGATGGCCGACTCAATAGAGGGCTCATGTGAACTTCTCTTGAACATATGAACGACACGACCAAGGACTTGGCAACACCAACTCAAAGATGACCCAAGATATGAACTTGTAGCAAGTTGAACGAGAGACAAATGGATTTCCCAACCTGGATTCAAATGACGAATAGGGGGTGTCATGTTCAAGAGCGACGCTTACTACCATTAATATGAATACGAAAACACATCATTTTCCCAAAATTTCCCCCACCATTTTTGGCAAGTACCTCTTTATTTTTACACAAGCTTGAGGAGGATAACATATGCTTGTTGATGTAAGTTCATCCTTTGGATGAATCCCTTGGAGTATGTTTAACGAACACTAGGAAGGAGTGGTTCGGTCCCATTATGGGTCTTTCGATGTTTGTTTAACGAGTCCAAGGATAGAAAACTCGGGGGGGTTTCATGTCTTGAGAGTCTGAAAAACACTTAAAGAGAACTCTCCCAGTTCCTTTTTCGTAAAAGATTTTGACGAGACCAAAAAAGTGATAAACTATCGCCCATCGAACATTTTTTAAAATACTTAACAAGCGTGAAAAGAACAAGATCACTCAACCATCTTTTCATTTTTATGGAGCATGAAAAGAGCTTAAAGGACACTCCTTAACGTTTGTCGTTTTCGTGTTACCATGACGAGTATGAAAAGAAGAGAAAAAGTATAATCGGTTATGTTCTCATATATTTTCGAGCACGAGAATGAACGAAGACTGAGCTCGATTTTTTTCTAAAAACCCTAAAAAGTAGTCGTACATGCGACAAAAAGAAAAAACACCCGTACCCCCTCGTTCGGACTTCGAAGTTGCTAAATCTACGAAAAACCACACTCATAAGACTATTAGGAAATTAGGTTTTATAGACAAAATAATATAAAAAATCAACAAAAATGATAAAAAGTGAATAAATATGGGTAAAAAGGGCTTTTTACCATTTCATTGTGATTTTCCCAAAAAATTGTCCAACATACCTCATTTTCCCCCAAATTTCTTTGCTCGATTTCGGGAGGCACAAGTGATCATTCGGTGAACCGTTTCAGCCAACGAGGTAAGCTCTTGATCTTTCAACTTTTCCATGGTTTATTTTTAGTTTTTATTGGCAATTTTTAGGGTTTTAGGTCCATTTTAGGGTCACACCATGTGCTCAATCATTCTCGTAGGTGGCCTTCAAGGCAACTGTGAGAATCTCGCATTGTGCAAAAGGGCCATTTGCGGGGGCCAAAAAATGGATTTCAAAGTTTGATTTTTCTCAATAAAAAATATGCAAGATTTTAGAACAAGTTGTTGACTCCCCTCTCATGGCTCTTTTGCAGGTTTTTGACCATCACAATGTTAGAATGGAGAGAAAGGGAACATGAGGAGGATGATTCTATTACCGGGAATGACCCGGGTACAGTCGTTGCCCTCTGAGACTGTGGGCTATTGAAATTCTTCAGGATTTCGAGCATGAGAGCCCAACTCAAGTTGTTGGAATACCTGGTCCATATGTGGGACGTGGACCAACAATTATTTCATGTGGGAGTCCATACGCTGACCCTAGATATCAAGGATATCTATTTTCTAACGGGTTGTCACGACGTGGATACCATGCTACTTTGACCGAAGGCAGAGGCGGTGGGCTCCCTATGAGTGAGTATTGTCACTAGTATTGTGTTCTCGAGGCAGAGAGGAGCAAGGGTAAGGTTTCCATTTGGGGGGTCCAGGATTTGATCCTATGGACCATCTTGTTCACTATTGCACACATGGCTAGGAGTGTAGCTCCACACATGGTTCTCCAGAGCTATTTCCAATACGCCATAGAGTGCATAGAGCCTCGGGTCTTCAACTGGTCGGATGCAGTTCTCTATAGTATGAAGAGACAAATGATGAAGTGCAGAAAGGGTGACTTGAAGCAGTGTGGGTACGGATCACTTTTGGTGTCATTCTTCCTCGAGAGGGTCCCACTATTGTGACTATAGGTTGATTGGGGTTTACCGGCTCCACAGGATCCCAAGATGCTAAGGTGGTGTAACCTCATGGCTCAACACGTAGTAGGGCCCATAATCAAGTACAATGATTGATTTTTCGACTGGTTGAGGCCCCAAATGCGGATGATTGACGATTATGCATATGTTGGTTTGGATTTCCACGGGGATTTGGATTTGGCCCTGCCTGAGGATGCTCTGTGGGGTGACTTGGGTAAGAAGTACACATTTTGTTCTTTTTAAATGTTTTTGTAAATTTTATCATATGAAATGTTTTTATGTTTATCCAAGAACTAATCAAAAAATCTCTTTTTGATGACATAGATGTGGGGCCATATCGACCTCCAAGAATGTCTCCCATTCAAAGGCGAGGAGAAGCAGTTCCAGTGGAAATATGGGATGCCAAAGACTACAAGGCAGTGGAGCAGAACTTGGAGGGGTTGACCGTGGACGTCCCAGATATTGCTATTGGGGATATCCCAAGACATTACTAGCGCCATACTGTGGGCATGTCTGATTCTATCAGTCGACTGCTTTGTAGGGTGGCCCGAGAAGTTGTGTGTTATCGTGAGAATCATCCATGATGCTACTTTGTAGAAGTGATGGGCTTCATATTTTGAGATTTTGATTCTTGGACAAAAAAAAATTGTAAAAACTTTTGATCATTTTATACATATATATGGCTTCTACCAGCTTATTTTGTGTTGTGTTATACATGTGATGTGTGATTATAAATGTCCCAAATGTATGTCTAACACATAGTTAGCTAATGCATCAGTCAATGTATTTAGACATCTAGGAATGTGTTGATATTCGATATAATCAAAATAACGTTCCAAGAGGCGAATTCATAAATATACCCGTAATAAAGTAGGACTTCGGATAGCATAAATGTTACTTAAATGTAGTACTATTAGCTATTAATCGAGTCGTATAACCAGGTGACCGATACCAAGTGAAATAGCATCAATCAAAAATTCGATGAGGATGCTATATTCTGCAATATTGTTGGTCGCACGACCAAGGCACACACCTCACAGACTGATAAGTTCGTTTGTAGGTGCGTAAATTTCCCATGCAGCAGAAGCCAAGTTCTGAGTACTATGGCTAGCGCCATTGGCGAAGCCAATGTGGGGTAGAGAAGACTCTGACTTCTGGAAACCAAGCACAATGCAAGATAAGCGGTCGAGGGCAGAGACCAGATAACGAAAAGCACACAAAAAGTATGATACAATAAAATACAAGAACTCAAGCACATGTGATCTTAAGCATAGTACTTTTTTAAGTACAACCCATTTCTGGATTCACTCAAAGGGATACCGTCATAGTCCACTAACTCATAAGATCCTTTCTCCAAAACTTGTCTGACGATATAAGGACCTCGCCACATAGCTTCAAATTTTCTATCTCCTAGCATATCCCAATCTTGTTCGTAAATGATAACCAGATCACCTTCGGAGAAAACGCGTGGCTTGACATGTTTGTCATATTTGGCTTTGATGCGTTTCTTTTGGGATTCTATAAATAGGGTGGCATTGTGATGAGTTTCATCTAATTGCATGAGATACAATAGACATTCTTCTTTGACAGACATGTTTGGGAGAAGTTTGATGGCTAGTTTTAAGGAGGGTATCTCACATTCAATCGACAAGATGGCTTCTAGACCATAGACTAACTGGAATGGTGTAAACCCGGTAGTAGACTTAATGGATGTCTGGTAAGCCCACAATGTTGAAAACAACGTCATGTGCAAACTCATTTTGTGAATCCCTATCATTCGTCAAAGCATGGTAATGAGGACTTTGTGTATTGCTTCAACTTGGCCATTGTCTTGTGGGTAATAGGGTGTTGAGTTTTCATGGTGAAGACCCAACGTTTTAGTGAGTTCGGACATCATGAAGTTTCTAAAGTGGCTACCGTGGTCAGTAACGATAGTTTGAGGAACACCAAACCGAGCAATGATCTGATTGAATATAAATAATGCTGCAGTCCTTCCAGTATTGTCGAATGTTGGCATCGCCTCGGCCCATTTCGTAAAATAATCTATGGCTACAATAATGTAACCATGCCCCCTGGCCAAGTGAGGGTGACATGTCATGAAATCAATACCCCATTTTTCAAAAGGACCAATGGAAACCACAGAGTGCATAGGAGCAGGGTGTGATCATATTTTATTGTTGTAGGTTTGGCACGCGTGGCATTTTTGGACGACAATTATACAATCGTTGAATAAAGAAGGCCAAAAATACCCTACTCGTAAGATATTCTGGGCAGTAGCATAACCAAACATGTGACCACCATAAGCTCTAGAATGGCAGTCATTTAGGGCTCTCTCGGCTTCGTCAAATGTGAGGCAACATCGAAAAATAGAGTCAATCCCACGACAATAAAGAGTAGCACCGAGCATAATATACTGACGGGCTTGGTAGCGTATTCGACGGTGGTCAGTGCTAGACAAATTGGGTTGGAAAGTTTGGGTCTGGAGACACATGATGATATCTCCGTACCAAAGGTCATCAGAACTAATCAGGAAAAGGGATTCATCAAGAAATGAATCTGCTGTTACATTTTATGTCTCAGAGTAGGGAAGGTCGCATATCAACTCAGCAAACACCAAGGATTTCTTGGACTTAGCACGTTCGAATTCTAAGTCAAACTCCTGGAGTATTACGATCCATTTGGAGTATTTTCCCCCTAGCAATTGGCGTGTAAGAATGTGTTGCATGGGTTGCAGTTAGAAATTACCGTAGTCTTGCGAGAAAGGGTATAGTGCCAGAAACATTGAACTTCTTGGACGACTGCCAAGGCCATTTTTTCAACATGTAAATACTTGGTTTCGGTAGTCATGAGACTCCTACTCAAGTAATAAATTACATGTTCGTCATGAGAGTCATCCTCCTAGACGAGAACCATAGCGATGGTATAGTCCAAGGCTGCAAGGTAAAGGAAATAATCCTGACTATAATTAGGTGGGAAGAGTAAAGGGATACGTGTCAAAGACAGTTTCAAAGCTTTGAAATATTTGTTGGCAGTGGTATCCCATACGAACTCAGAACCTTTCTTGAGCAGTCGCGTAAATCCAAGAGTTAGATCAACATAGTTTGGGATGAAACAACAGAGAAAGTTTTCCTTCCCTTACAAACTTTGTAACTGGCAAAGTGAGGAAGGAGGAGGGAGATTGAGAATTTCCTTGACCTTCAAAGGATCTACCCTGATCCCTTGATGTGAAACAATAAAGCCTAGAAGTCGGCTAGATTCTACGCAAAAAACACATTTGTGTGGATTCAATCATATATGGTAAAACCGACATCGAAGGAAAATGGCGCAGAGGTGTGTTGGATGACCTATGCGGCGCATGGAATGAGCAGGTAATTCATCGAGATATGGCTGCATGATGTGCTTTATATTGTGAAAGGCATAAGACATAGCACATTGAAAAGTTGCGTCAACATTCTTTAAACCAAATGGAAGTTTCTGGTAGGTGAAATTTCCCCAAGGATAAATAAAAGCGGTCATGTGTTGGTCCGCGGGTATGATATTGATTTGATTATATCTGGAGAAACCATCCATCAGAGAGAAGATTTCACTTCTGGCACAATCATCGACAATCTGGTCAATGAAGGGGGTAGGAAAGTTGTCTTTAGGACAAGCTTTGTTAATGTCCCTATAATCAATGCACACGCGAATTGTGCCCATTTTCTTATCGATCAGAACAAGATTGGAAACCCAGTCAGTTAGAGCCACCAGGTAAATAAATCTAGCTTTGAGAAGTTTCTCAAATTCAATCTTGATAGCGGCTTCTTTACGTGGATGGACCAGACGAAGTCGTTGCGGGATGGGTTTAGTGCCCGGGTATGTCTTAATCTCATGTGCCACAATGTCGGGGTCAATCCCTGACATTTCTTCATAGCTCCATGTGAAGACGTCACAAAATTCTTGGAAAAGAGACTTGTAGGTGACAACTTCGTCATGGGAACATGAAGCTCCGATATGCACATTTTTGACAACTCCAAGTTTTATGGATATGTCAAGGGGGATGGTGGGTGAGATATTACTTAAGTTCCCTTCGTAGAACATATCGTGTGTAGACTCGAGAATGGTAGAAATGATGACAACGGTCGACGGGGTCGAGATCCGTTGGTGACCCTCGATGGTGTGTTGTGCCAGGAAGAGGATGGAACAATGATTTCCATCATCCCAAGGGGTATCTTCCATGGAAATGATAGACATAATCATATTGTCCGTGGGAAAAATGACGCGGAATGGATCTGGAGATAAATCACCAAGAGAGGGGGTAGAATGGGTTGCCAATTGAATGGCTTGATAATCAGATTCGACCAGACTTAAAGGCATTTCGTTGCTATATCGAAGATGATCGTCGGGGTTGGGTACCATCCACGGGTCATAAGACGCAGGGGTTTCATGAACAGAGGTGGATATCATGTTGATCGAGGCGACAAACGGATGTGGAACATCGGGTGGTGGAATGGGGAAAGTACCCATCAAAGAGGAATATTTAAGAAGACCCACACCAACGTTCTCATATCCAAGGGGGGGTTTTGCAATGAAAGGTACGTTGTCGGTATGTGCATCAGAGTGAAAGAAGGCCAATTGGTCTACGGTAACTACTTTTCCATGATGTGGGAAATGCATGACACAAAAAAGAGTGGACACAACTGCATGCATGGAATCGATCTAGCTACGACCAAGTAGAAGGTTGTAATAGAGAAGAGCGTCAAAGACCTCCACTTCAACGTTGACCATTTTTCCTTCTAACGTAATAGGCAATGAAGGGAGGACACCCTAAGGCTTAAAACCAGAGCCATTGAAGGCTTTGATCATGTTGTGGGATCCAGTCAAAGGAGGAGAGCCGATGGCTTTCTAGCAGGTAATAGGCATGACACACGTCGAGGCACCCTCATCAATAACTATTCTACAAATGTTTTTGTCAGAGACAATAACTTGTATTTGGAATGCAAGTTGAGGGGGTAACCTTGGAATGTAATATTCCAAGTCAAAATTTATTAAATTTGTATCCGTAGGGTCGATTCCACCGATAGATTTCAACAATGACTTTTGTTGTATAGGAAAACTCTGAAGGACTTCGAGGGCTGACATCGTGGATGGTGCTTGGGCTAGATATTCAACAATACTATAGTTCTGGGAAGCACGTGCATGAGGATTGAAAGCTGATTTTTGAACAACACCCTTTGGGGGAGGGCGAAGAACTATATCTAGGCTCGGTCGTTTGAGATGAAGAGGACCATTGGTAGGTGGAGTCATGGGAGATGGTTGGACCAACGAAGGAGGTATTGTATCAACCTTCTCTTTGGAGGAAGAATAATCTTTGGCTCGAGTGGTAAGTGTGATGTCATTCTGCTTTGAATCACCTGTACACATTAAGACATAGGATGTATTGGAGGGGGAAGGTTCATCATGAATGACCAATTGGACCTGTTGTTGGGAGGGGAAGGGTTGTGACAATACGACCAGAATGGGGGGTTTCGTGGTCCCTTGAAGGAACATAGTAATTGTTAGGACCATACAATGTACCTTTTTGCCCACACTTTTTTCCACCATTACACTCTTGTTTCACTCACATTTAAACTCATATTATCACTTCACCTTATCTTTTCAAAGGTATACAACGTCTCTTCTCTTTACTATATGTTTAATCTGTTTTGCATATAGTTTTACATTACTCTCGTACTTAACCTTTGATCAGAGATGTATAAGTGCTGAAACAGTTCAAACTGCAGATTAGCATTGAGGCCCGTTGCTGAAACAACAACTTATAGAAGTTGTTACACAGTTCGTGGTCGACGATGTTGAAACACAGAAGAAGTTGTTACACAGTCTGTGGTCGACGATGCTGAAACACAGAAGAAGTTGTTACACAGCCCATGGTCAATGATGCTGAAACACAGAGGAAGTTGTTACACAGTCCATGGTCAACGATGTTGAACAACAACTCACACAGATTGACTACAACAGCTGCACCATGAGCTAAGCATCAACCATCGATGTTTCCGGAGAAGTTCTGAACAGTCAGAACGCAAATCCCGTGGCTGAAACAAATTCATGAGCTAAGATCAACCATCGATGTTCGAGAAGTTCTCGAATAACGAATCCCGTATCGAACAAACCGCGATTTGGCGTATGTCGTAAACATCATACAACAACAATAGTAACAAGAAAACAAATAAAGAAGCTGTTAATCTAGCCGCAACAACAACACCTCACCTTCAAGACTTGTAATAGCATTCGTTGTGGAGACTAGGATACCGGTCTTTATAAAGTCGACCGACTAAGTAAATAGGACTCAGATGTACACCCGTAATTTGTTGATCAATTGTATCGAAGGATTCTCTTTAAATAAGAGTGAAATCATCATTCTAGGGATCTATCTTTTGTTCCTCGGTACTCAAGAAGGTATGGCATGACGCACTTCATTTTAGATTGTAATATGACAACATTGATAGATGAATACAAGACCGTTTCGGAAAGCATTTCCGGCCTTTTCGTTGTGGGAATCTTGTGAGAAGTTGAGGGCTCCACCTTCTTCTGGCCAAGATCTTCACCCATTAGTTTTATATGTTGCGTGATTCTTGTTTATGTCTTTGAAACCTCGCTTTGCTGAAACACTACTAATGAGATTCTCGCTTTTGCTAAAACACTCATCAATCCTTTTATTCTCATTCTAAAACCGCTTTTACCTAACGCTACATTGTTTTCATATGGTTCATGCTTGGGTAATTGTTAATCATCCTAGTTAGCAATCCTTCTTGGTAAATTTATGAAAGTTTGATAATCAAAACAAAAGGTTCCTTGGGAATTAGGGTCCTCGTTTCTTTGTTAGAAATAGTTACCTTCACTATTTTCATATGAGTGTGCTAATCGACCCGGGTGTTGAAGGTTCCCGCTAGAATTATTATTAGGGTCCCGTTCTTTGTTGGAAATAGTTAGCCTTCAATTATTTTCTTGAGTGCTAATCGAGACCGGTGCTAAAGGTTCCCTATTAGGAAATTAGGGTCATGTCTCCGCCAGAAATAGCCTTCTCAACGTTTTATCAAGTATGCTAATCAGACTCAGGTCAAGATTCCCCGCTAGGAATTAGGTCAAGTTCTTCACTCGTTAAGAATTAGTTAGTCTTCAACGTGTGCCAATTGTTTCACTCAAGCAATGAGTTCATGAAGTGTGATGATCGGAACAAAATTTAAGATTCCTGCTGGGAATTAGGGTCATGTTCTCCGTTACAAAATAGTTGGGCTTTCCTGTTGTAGCATCTTGTTTTTATTTTAATGTAGTCCATGATTCTTCAAATTAATCATTTAAGCTCCCACACAGTAGGTTTCTTCCGTAATTCAAGTCGAACTTCAGCCATTCAAGGCAAGTGTGTGATTAATATAGTTTTTACTACAACCTCTAGGTTTCTTTTGAGATTGAGCATATATAGTGTGTGGTTACCTTTGAAATAAATAGATTTCCCCGGGTTGACACTTATGGTGAAATTGATTTTTTAATTAACAAGCAATTATAGTGACCAACATTTTGGCTACCGTTGTTAGGAAGGTAATTATAGATTTCAAAAGCACCGCGATTTTCTCGATAATAAAGATTGCATGAGAGGACGGAGACCCCAAAGACACTGAATCTGTATGGGAGAAGAGGAAGAGGAGGAAGAAAGACTTATATTGATGAGATTATATCAAAGTCCTAATCTGCTGCTCAACGACCAAAACCCTCAAGGAAAACAAAAATGCCAAACTTTCTCCATTTCAAGAAAACTTTGAAACAAAGAAAGAAGCTTAAGTCCCCGGAGATCTCGTGTAGTAAAATCCAGCGTGGAAACATCGAGACAGAGCAAGCGCAAAGCAGGAGCGCATGTGAAGAAAACATGGATGAGTACAATGAAAATTGCATCAATGGAATCGTGCGTGTCCCGGGATGGAGAGGTAAATGATGAAACCTCCTTTTCCACATTAGATTTCTATTGGTGATATCCCTAGAGGGAGTATCCCCCATGAAGAACATTCCACTCTCAAAGACTCACCTAATTTTCATGGTTTGTCTTCTAAAGATCATGATGAATTCCTTTTCGAGTTTAACATATTATGCAAAAAGTTACATCACGCCTTCCAATGCTAAAAATTAAAGCTATTTCCAGCAACACTAAAAGAAATGCACTAAGATGGTTCACAAGTCTTGGAGGCCATGTAATCAAAACATGGAACCAAATGAAACGTAGCCCCCTCAATAAATACCGTGGACTATTTCCCCAACAAGGGAAAATAAGGAGGAGATATTTAAGATGATGTAGAAAGGAGGAAAATCTCGGGAGACTCAGGAAAGGCTACAAGATAATCTACAAAGATTCACCACCCCAATGTAAGTAAAGTTATTCTAAACTATATTATTAAAAGGAGTAATTGGATGACTATCTATAGATATGTTGAATATGCTTGAAAAGGGGACATATCTAAATCATAATGATGAAATTGTTAATTTAAGGAAAAATATGTTCAAGAGGAGTCAAGAAAATAGATCAAACAACGTGGACACCACATTTTCAAGAGTCCAAAATCATCCAGTGGGGGAGAAACAAGAGCCTAGATAGGTAATTTACTTGAAGGTTTTAAAATGAATGTTAAGCTCTTTTGCCTTCACCAAATTGACACCCCACAGATTCAAAAGAAGCAAGCAAAAGCGTATAAACTCGCCCATCTTTTTCTAAATGCAGAGACAAGCACCCACGGAGGAAATGTCCATTGGACAAAAATCCAACCTGCACCATCTGTGATAAAGATCACAAAACTCAACAATGTCCATCTTTACCAGTGATCAAAGAAGCATTGCAACCAACAGACGGCAGTCGGGTTGTCTATCTATTGGACACAGAGAAGACAATTTATAAACTCATAGGACAAGGTATGAATCCTACCGATGCCATTTACATCTTCTAATCGTTGGAATAATGATCCTTCTTTCAATCAAATGAGTTACCCCTCCCTATAATCAAATGTAATATCCAAATCAAATGAATTACTCACCCATGCAACAAACTAACCCAGCCTTTGTTGATCCATCAATGTATACCCCTTGGCCTCCACAACAACAACAACCATATCGTAACTACTGAATCCAAAATTGGAGAGGACAACAACTCCCCTTCCCAAATAAATTACCTCAAACACAATTTCTACAACCACTCTACTTACCATCAGGTACTCCACCAAACAATAAAATAATGAGACCCCAGCTACCACCGTGACAACCTAACCCCAACCCCAATAATAAAGTTGTGTATTGCATTGATATTCATAACCAGCCTACACTTTCTCCTCAAGACAATGCAATGATATTCATTTATGATCTGGAGAATAGTAGAACCTATCAGAAGAGGTAACATCAACAATGATGTTACCTCTTCTGATAAAGAGGAAACAAAGAGCATGATGTACCTGAAAAAATACAATCATCCTCCAACAATGTTGTTTCAGCAACATTGTTGCTGAAACAACACCATTTGCTGAGCGTTTAGCCTTGAACAAAATGCCTGAGCTACCAGCCTTCAATCTTCTAGGGAATTACAAAATCTTTTACATCAAAAATTCCTCTACTAAGCACTCATTGAGATGTACCACTTATGTCGACGATGGTGACATTTGTGTTAAGAAGTTTGGTAGGAAAATTAAGGATCCACTCACAAATTCATGTTATGGGTGGACTTGTCTCCGACTCAATGTCGTGTAAAGCCCCCAAGCAATATGGTGATCCCATCCACCCCACCGCCTCGACAAATTGAAAATGATAATCCCTCGAGTCCCTGGTAGTAGACTTAGGTGCTGATATTAATATCATGACTCTGGAAAACTTACAACTGCTAATCGCGAAAATGAAGTCAGAGACACCCTAACCATCCTAGAATTAGCTGACCTATCCAACCTAAACTAGAGGGAGTCATTGAAGACCTCATTATCTCAAGAGAATCCTAGAATTATCTGGAATACTTTTGTGGTACCACAACCTAAAACAAAGTTGGGGGTCACCTTCACTTTGGGCGTGCCTTATTAGCCACAATAGGATGCTTTTATCAACTCCAGATTGGGATCAATGACAATAATTTCCAATGGTTACAAAAACTAAACAGCCTTTTACCCTACCCCTCATCGCCACACCCTTGATTATCAATGATACTCCGTGATGGGTAGACTTTGATGATCATCTTACTCAACCCATATTGACTACTGGACAAGCTTTAAGCCTTAAAGACTCCACCGAGGATGAAAGTATCTATACTTTATTTATAACCCTCCCTTCTCTCCAGGACTCCAGAAACTCATAACCAACTAGTTGCAATTTTGGAGTTAGATAACTAAGAAAACCTTAATTCTGAAGTTCAACTCAAACATCTAACACTATCTCTTCTAAAAGCATACCAGAAGAAATTGAACCTAGCAAAACAATAAATATAAACCCTAATTTGACAGACGCTGAAACACAACAACTAATGAAGTCGGGCTCGAAATAAAGAAGCATTCTCAAGATGGGATTATACACATAAGGAAAGGAATCTCCTGAATTATGTACTCATCGAATATATATTAAGGAATATTATTCCATCAATCGCTAATCCTCCTCAACTACCTAATGAACTCAATTTAAGAGAAACCAAAGAAGACTTCAAAAAAATTGGTTTAATGCAGTTTGGATACTATCCCATATCGACAAGCAGTGAATGGGTGTCCCCGTTGGTAATAGTTCCTAAGAAAAATGGGAAATGGAGAGTATGTGTGGATTACAGAGCCTTAAATAAGGCAACTCAGAAAGATCACTTTCCATTACCATTCATTGATCAGGTATTAGATAATTTGTCAGGAAAGAATTTTTTTTCATTTTTAGATGGTTTCAGTGGGTATAACCAGATCAAAATTGCACCTCAAGATCAAGATAAACCCACTTTTACTAGCCCTTGGGGAACCTTTTCTTATAGAGTTCTCCCATTTGGACTATGTAATGCACCAACAACCTTCCAAAGAGCAGTTTTAGGAATCTTTTTTGATATGCTTAATGACTCTATGGAAATATTTATGGATGACTTTACTCCCTATGGTGTTTCTTTTCAGGAGGCACTACAAAACCTTGAGAAAGTGCTCAAACGATGCATACAAGCCCAACTCTCCTTAAGCACAGAAAAATGTCATATGATGATGAGTGAAGGAATAGTGCTTGGACATTTTATCTCATCTCAGGGAATTTAGGTAGACCCATCCAAGATACAAGTCATTAAGGATCTTCCT
>SNQJ01S0003365.1:593707-622122 GCA_010110895.2 Picea sitchensis | reverse complement strand
ACCTACAACAAATGTCAAATCTAAAACCCCTGCTTTTGTTAATAAAGATGTACAAACAGTGCCCATTGAGGAATCTTCCCCTCCCAGCCAGATCAATATCCACACCCTTGTGGAATAGGCCACTCAAACCCTACCTCAGCCTACTACTTGCAACGCTGAAACACAAACTCAGCCATGGGATGAGCAGGCAATAATAGAAAAATGGAAAAAAGAGTCTACTGTTACACAGGCCAAAAGCCTGCAGGAACACAAACAAATATGGATAAATCATACCTACTCAAATTGGGAAGCTTTGGAGAAAACACGTCAGGAAGCTCGCACCCTTAAGAAACAGAACAAAGAGTTAAAAGGCAGATTGCTCCTCATATTTGACTTGGCACAAAAGCTATTAGCTGCAAGGGAACCATCCTGCAATTACTCCTTGTTCCTCATGGAACGATTTACGTGGTTTCAGATCAAATCAATCACAAAAGGCAGACCCCATGCAGTGCTACATACAATAGATTTTGTCAAAACCTTTGCAGAAGCCTCTGCTATGGATCAGCACCTCCTCTGTGAGGCATATTTTCATAATGAGGCCATCCATGAGAATAGGAAGCTGAACCTTAATCCTCTTGTCGGTGACATCCAGATTCAGGCATTCACCTCCTTTCTCCACAATCAGATTATGTGGCAGGATGAATTCCTGGCTGCCAAGCACAATGAGGATAACCGCCTTCTCTGGATAAGGCCAGAACCACAAAATGCAGCCACCTTTGTTACATAATACTATCAGTTTTTAAAGAAACCAGGGATGATTGAACACGTTCAACAACTACAATCAACAATGCTTCAGGATTGTCAACACTTCATCAGATCCACAGAGATTGTTACCCTCCAGGCAAACAACTTGTTTTGGCAGCAATCTACTAAGAAAAGACAGGAACATAATCCTTTTAGCCCTACTAATCTCGAGATAGAAATCTCCAGGGTACCTAACTACATCCAGTGTGTTTAGCAATGTGCTGAAAGCTGGATAGGGTACCGGTTTTATTTTCCTATCCTCTGGTTTCCAGTAGAGAGATATCAAATCCATTATAAGTTTCCTAAGAAGACAGAAACAACAGCTTGGAAAATTTTACAACGTGTCCAAGGGTTCAGAGCCCCAACAGACAGCACCTCCCACAACTACTTCTTGAGTAACTTGCATGCTCAGAGTCAGTATTCAGACTCTGATTCAGAGTGAAGTTGCCTGAGGACATGCAACATTTTAAGTTGGGGGGGATGTTAGGACCATACAATGTACCTTTTTGCCCACACTTTTTGCCACCATTACACTCTTGTTTCACTCACATTTAAACTCATATTATTACTTCACCTTATCTTTTCAAAGGTATACAACGTCTCTTCTCTTTACTATATGTTTAATCTAGTTTGCATATAATTTTACATTACTCTCGTACTTAACTTTTGATCAGAGATGTCTAAGTGTTGAAATAGTTCAAACTGCAGATTAGCATTGAGCCCGTTGCTGAAACAACAACTTACAGAAGTTGTTACATAGTCCATGGTCGATGATGCTGGAACACAGAAGAAGTTGTTACACAGTCTGTGGTCGACGATGCTGAAACACAAAAGTTGTTACACAGACCATGGTCAACGATGTTGAAACACAAAGGAATCTGTTACACAGTCCGTGGTCAACGATGTTGAACAGCAACCCACACAGATTGACTACAACAGCTGCACCGTGAGCTAAGAATCAACCATCGTTGCTGCCGGAGAAGTGATAAACAGTCAGAACGCAAATCACGTGGCTGAAATAGCCCGCAATTTGCGATGCCGAAACAGCATACAACAACAGTAACAAGAAACAAATAAAGAGTTGTTACTCTAGCCATAACAACAACACCTCACTCAGCACTTGTAATAGCATTATGTTGCGGGATACTAGGATACCCTATTCCAATTTAGAAAGTCGATCTGACTAAGAATAGGACTCAGATATACACCTGTAATTTGTTGATAAATTGTATCAAAGGGATTCTCCTCTTTAAATAAGAGGAAATCATCATTTGAGGGATCTATCTTTTGTTCTGGTACTAAGAAGGGTATACAGAGAAGGACACACTTCATTTCAGATTGTAATATGATACATTGATAGATGAATAAAAGACTGTTCTGAGAATTTCTCTCTAGCCTTTTCGTTTCAGGGGAATCTTGTGAGAAGGGAGGGCCCACCTTCTTCATAAGATTCACCCATTAGTTTTATAGTGTGTTAGTGTGATCTATGTTTATGCCTTGAATAATTTCTGTTTTGTTGAAACACTACTTTAATGAATTTTGCTTTGCTGAAACACTATTGAACTCTGTCTTGCTGAAAACTTTGCTTTACTGAACGTTACATTGTTTTCATGTGGTTCATGCTTGGGTAACTGTTAATCATTTTAGTTAGAAATCCTATGTGATGAATTTATGAAAGATTGGTAATCAGAAACAGGTGCTGAAGGTTCCTACTTGGGAATTAGGGTCCTGTTCTCGGTTAGAAATAGTTATCCTTCAATTATTTTCATGAGTGTGCTAATCAGAGACTGGTGCTGAAGGTTCCTGCTTGGGAATTAGGGTCCTGTTCTCTGTTAGAAATAGTTAGCCTTCAATTATTTTCATGAGTTTGCTAATCAAAGACTGGTGCTGAAGGTTCCTGCTTGGGAATTAGGGTCATGTTCTCTGCTAGAAATAGTTAGCCTTCAATTGTTTTAATAAGTGTGCTAATCAGAGACTGGTGCTGAAGATTCATGCTTAGGATATAGGGTCTTGTTCTCTGTTAAGAATTAGTTAGTCTTCAACGTGTGCCAATTATTTCAGTCAAGAAATGAGTTCATGAAGTGTGATGATCGGAAACAGGTGTTGAAGATTCCTGCTTGGGAATTAGGGTCTTTTTCTCTGGTTACAGAATAGTTGGTCTTTCCTGTTGCAGCATCTTGTTGTTATTTTAATGTAATCCAGGATTCTTCAAATTAATCATTTCTTTAAGCTCTGCAATAGGTAGGTTGCTTTCCTGTAATTCAAGTCAGAACTTCAGTTTATTCAAGGCAAGTGTGATTAATATAGTTTTTACTACAACTCTAGGTTGCTTTTGAGATTGAGCATATATAGTGCATGGTTACCTTTGAAATAAATAGACTTCCCTGGGTTGACAATTTATGTAGCAATTGATTGTTTAGATTAAATAAGCAATTATAGTGACCAACAGTAACCTTGGCTCATCGTGGACAATCCTTAGTGTAGTGTTCATCACTACAAATAAGACAAGGGTATCGGGGTTTGCGCTTATCCCCATCGTCAACAGGTGGTGTTTTGTTTTTCTCAGATTACGGATTGTTTTTATCCTCCTTGTTCTTACCCTTTCCCTTTTTGGATTTATTTTTTACGGCAGGGGTAGATTGAATNATAGTTTTTACTACAACTCTAGGTTGCTTTTGAGATTGAGCATATATAGTGCATGGTTACCTTTGAAATAAATAGACTTCCCTGGGTTGACAATTTATGTAGCAATTGATTGTTTAGATTAAATAAGCAATTATAGTGACCAACAGTAACCTTGGCTCATCGTGGATAATCCTTAGTGTAGTGTTCATCACTACAAATAAGACAAGGGTATCGGGGTTTGCGCTTATCCCTATCGTCAACAGGTGGTGTTTTGTTTTTCTCAGATTACGGATTGTTTTTATCCTCCTTGTTCTTACCCTTTCCCTTTTTGGATTTATTTTTTACGGCAGGGGTAGATTGAATAGAGTTTACCTCAGAAGTCTTTCCAGTGGGAGGGGTAGGAGATGGAGTATTTTGAACATTAGAAGAAATGGGTTTGGGGTTGTTGCTAGAGGTTTGGATGGAATGAGGTTGGGCATAGAAAGTGCCAATCACACCGTCAGCTACATGAGAAGCAAATGGAGTAGTTGAAGTAGTATAAGTAGAAGGACGAGGTGTGTCAAGGAGTAAGTCATAAAGAGCACTCGTTTGTGAGTAAACGAGGTCTAGGTATTGGGCACGACTGATTTCCTATTCTTCTGTGACAACTCCACCCATGGATATGTCACGAGCGATGTCGTTCATGAATGATTTTGTGAACCACTCTGCCAACAACTGATTGGGAAGTTCAAGTTTGATGAGACATTGTCTCCTTTGCCACTCATGAATGTGATCAGAGATATGAGTAGCTTTGGTTTGTTTGAATGAAATCAAAATCTCGGTTCTCGTTTTGTAGCGGATCGGTAACTGGTAGTGGGTGAGGAAATCCATAGCGAAGGTGTTGAATTCGGTGAAGAAGCCTTGTGGTAATTATATATACAACTTCACGGCGGAACCTGTGAGGGTTTGCTGAAAAAGGCATAAACAAATAGAGTCATCCATCAAGGAGTTGGATGAGCACCAAAGGTGAAAATTCATTACATGATTGTTTGTGTCCTCTCCCGGTTTACCATCGAATTTAGGGATGTCGGATGGTATTTTGTCCGGTATGGTGGGACATTGAGGAGAGTGATAGATCGGATCATTTAAAATCCTCGATAGATCAGGGAGGTCCAGGGTGGCTAAGAAGGGTAACTGTCTATTCACATGTGGGTACTGGTGACTTTGGGGAGGGAGTCTCATCGGTAGACCAGTGGGACCATAATAAGTTTGCATATAATGTGAAGATCGGGGAAGATTCGATGGTTGGTGTGGAGGCAATTAATTCATAGGGTTGTACCCTTGAACAGGGGCATGGGGTTGAGCATTTGAGCCCCAAATAGGATTAGATGTCCCTGGATATGGTTGGCCTGTACTAGGGGGTATGATGGGGATAGCTTGAGGTTGTTGCCCCCCAGTCGAGTGAGGATTATGTTGTATAAGATAATTCCAATACTAGGCCAAGGATGGAGGTATGTTTTGTCCATAAAATGGGGTTGGTGGGGGTTGCCCTCAAATCAGGGGTTGCGTCCCAGTTGGGATTTGTCCTGCAAAAGGGGATTGGGTTTGTCCTCCTTGGTGAAATTGTCCACCAACATGAATCTGGTAATTAGGTGTTAAAGACGGGATGGTGCCACTAGGATCGATTCCTCCACTACCTCTGATAGAGGATGGAAGAGGTCCTATGAAAGGGGTCTGAGGAAGTGTTGGAATGAAACCGGGAACAAGATGGTGCCCAGGAGAAGTGGGAATGTCAGGAGTCTCGGATGAGATTTGTGTAGGATCAAGAATAGAAGCATTCAATGCATGATATCCGGGCGGAAGGGTTGGGGTGAATCTGGGTGAGAGCAGTGTGCCAATGGGGGCTTGGTTAGCCATTGTAATCCCAGTGTGAGGACTCGTAGTATCTAGGACCATTGTGTAATGGACCGTTTGTAAAGGGATAGTCAATATGTGGTTAGCTGGCGGAACGTCCGTACCAAGAAAATAATAGGCAATAGTGAAAGGTACTACATCTGGATCAGATGTTTCAGACAGCTCAGGTGCGATGGTGATATCAATGCCTACTCCTGAGACAAAGAGATCCCGTCTAAAAATGCCAATAGTCCAAAAAGGATCTTGACCCTTAGGTCCTATGAAAGGTCTGGTTGGTGATCCAAAAGACTGAACAACTATATCTCCAGAAGAATTCACTCAAACAATACGTCTCTCAGAGTGGGGAGGAAGTTGGAAGTCCTCTCAAGAATTGGTAATTCAGAACCATTCTAAAGAGTTATTTCTTTCCACTAGTGGAGTGGCAACGTCTTGGAATTTACTCTATTGAGGAGAGCCTTCTGGTGAGTTGGTAGGAAAGGGTTGAGAACCTTCTAGATATTCTAGGGGTAGGCCTTGCATTCTACATGAATGGCGTGGAGGGCCAATTGTGATCGAGTTAGAATTTTACAAAAGAAATTCTATGGCCACCTTGGGTAAACAAACAACATGTGCTAGTAAAATCTAGGAAGCAAAACCAAGCAAACAAGACCTTCCAATTCTGAAGTCACTAGTTGGTGATGAAATCCAACGTCGCGACGACGAGACAAGAAGCAATCGGGCTAGGGTGGAAAAGTTACGTTGACGACCAGCTTAATGGACTTACACCCTGGTGCAAGATCCCACACACAATCATGGGTATACCCTTCAAGGAGCCCAAGTGAGTCTGGCCAACGTTGATTCTAGGTACCGTGAAGACCTACCCCTTCACAGTCACCTTCTGTAATACCATAAGAAGATAGGCTACTAAGGTTACCACCAACAACAATGATGCATGGGGGGACAGTCGATAGTCTAATCCACACGCAAGGGTAGGGTAGGGTATCTATCCCGAAATCAGCTTGAGAGGCTTCCACTCATCATTGTGGCTATACCTTCAAGTGACCCTCGTAATATGTGCAATCTTTACACTGATATCAACAAAGCAGGGTGAGTAACTCTGTCAATATCAATGCAACCTCAGGTTTGACCCTTGTTTGAGAAAGGCTTCCCAGGACAAAATGCTGCAAATGGAATTTGACACTCCTTATCACAACATACTATTGTGTGTTTTGTGCTTTGGAGAGTGTATCTCACTGCCTATTCCAAAGCTCTAGCCTAGCTAATGTTGGTGTAAAAGATTCCTAGAAAAAGTTACTAGTTAAATTTTAAAATTGAGCAATATTATTAAAGGTTGTTGTTAATAAAAAAGAGATGGAAATGAAACCGATGTTGTGTGAGACTCTGACCCAACAATGCATAAATAGGAATGAAGGATACCAATTTTTGTTCGATGAATCCTATTTACAAGAGGGAAAGAGGAGTTTTCTGGAACAATGTGAACTACGATGTATGATCTTCTCTGAAATGCAATATCAAACAATCATGAAAAATGCAAATTCTCTATTCATTTTCTTTCAACACTTGAATGCCAATATTTTCGAATAAAAAGTTCCTTAAAAAAAAAAAAAAGGTCTTTAATTTTTATTAGAGACCAAGCAACAGGGATGGAACTAAGAAAAATTAAGCAACCAACGAAAAAGAAATACACAACAAACACCCAAATTGATCTTTCAATGAAGACAGAAATAACAAACTGACAAGACTTGTCTCTTCAAATGCACATGGGTAACAATTTTCCAAGTAATAAGCAATTGAAAAGGAAAATTAATCTCAACTTTTAATCCAATCAAAGGCTCCTGACCAAACAAGCACTCAGATTTCTAAACCGGAGATTATACCCTTGTTAAGAAAAGGTCAAGAGGTAAAAATTGAGAAAAAATGATCAAGAAGAGCTTTCAATTTCCGAAAACTAATCATTCGTAATATTTGAAGTCAAGAAACATTCAATCACTTGCCAGAAAAGTTCTTCCTAGACACACAAACAAATCTAGGCATCTGAGGACACAAAAGACTTCATCCAAAATTTTTACAAGTGAGTTCGTAGGCTAGCAATGGGGTATAGTGCAAGAATTAAGGATTCTCGCAGGCTAGACACAGGCAGACTACGAGAGGTTTGAACTGAACTGAACACTAGGGTGTGAACTCCAGTGATTCTCACAGGCTACAAAGAGGTGCAGTGCGAGAAGGTCTATAATCAAGTAATTTTTGGAAAAATGACAAAACTTTTGAGGGAAATTCTAGAACCATGGAGTCTATAAGGGTATCCTCAAGACTCAGAGATTGATGGGAATGAAAAATGGTAGGTTAAGAGAAAATGGACAAGGAAAAAACCACCAAAAATGGGTTCTATCCCCAGTGGAGTCGCCAATTTTGTTATCGGATAATTCGGTAGGTGCAAACTAACAGATCTCCCAAGATCCACCTGACCTTTATATCGCTTCCTTAGGTCTCTGTTGTTCCCGCTTCACTCTGGTGCTCTTGTGAAATCAGGTCCAAGACAACACAAACCAACCAAAGTGAAGATAGAAAACTATATTCAATGTCAACCTATGCATATGATAAAGGAGTTATGCAATAAAATAAGAGTGATTTTATGGGAAAGGGACATGCCGTTGTATTATATTAAATGAAAGTAGAAGATACAACCAGATCGCCTTGATGTCGCAAGATTCCTTTCAATGACCCTTGGTTCCAACACATACACGTGCTCTGTATTTGCATGAAGAAGATCCAATACAACTTGATAGACCATATAGAGTCTTCAAGCTTCTGTCCAAGCAGAGTTCTTCACACAATCCTTTCACCAATTCTTCATTTAATCTTGCTTAACCTTTTCCATGAGAAAGCTATCAATATATAGGAGAAGGATGGATGGTTACATGGATGAGGATGATCCCAAAAAATATAAGAATTCAGTAGGATGCCAACCATACAGATGCCAACTCATTTTCTAGAAGATCCCCTTCTATAACCTTCGTGACCTCTTCTCTTCTTCAAGCTTAAAAACAGGTTCACACCCTACCTATAGAGTAGACTGTGAATAGTTCACACCCTACCTATAGATCAGACTACGAATAGTTCGTACCCTACCTATAGAGCAGACTGTGAATAGTTCGCACCCTAACTATGGGTGGCCTGTGAGAATGAGGGATTTTCGCACCCTGTAACATAGGAAGCTTGCGAACTCATCTTAAAATGTGTTTTTTGGAAGAAGACAACAGTCACTTTTCTCAGGCAAATAGTCCTTGTGGGAGCCTGAATACATCACTTGTAGAGACATCACCAGAGTGACCAAAATCATGGGTAACACTCCATCCTTGTGGAGTATTAGTCCAATAAGGGTTTTTAATTAGAGGTTGGGATTGGAAGGATTTATAAGAGGGATTGTGATCCAGGTGGATCTTGGTGGCCAACCACCTTTTCCATTGAATCAACATTTTGAGCCTATGGTTTTGATAAACCATTATATTCACCTTTTTGATGGGGAATGGAATGTAATACCATCTTCATTTATTAATTACAATAATCATGTAATGATATTATGTACATAACATTAATGAACCAGATCCCATTAGAAATCCACAGTTAAGTGCACTCGGTATAGAGTAGTACTGGTATGGGTGACCACCTCAGAAGTCCTAGTGTTTTACATGCCTATGGCATTTTGTAAATTATATTAATTTATCCCACATGCATCCTGGGAATTTTTCTCCTCTCACTCTCATATATAATTGAGGTGAAGGAGGCCCTTTAAGCATGCAATGGAGTGTGATGTAAAGCTTGTTGCGAATGAAGTGTCGCCAATGTCTCTTTAGTTTCATAGATAAGCTACCCCATTCTACCAGTTTTTGTTCTACACTATTTTTCTCTCTTATTCATTAATAGAAGTTGGGTTTCACTATATTTCTATGTTCTCTTCTATATTTTTTTTTTTGTCTCATTTCATTCCCAGAATAATCCGAATCAATGGTACTAGAGCATTCTGCTCCTTGTCGTTTCTCAGAGCAGGTCCCCGACGAGGTCAAGGTATAGAGAGTTGGGTCTCGAGCTAGTTTCTATCTAGGATAACTTCTCTTGACAGCCCAAGAAAGATAAAAAAGAAATAGATCCTTTCAAGATGTTGCTCAAGGAATCCCTCATGTGACAGAGGAATGAGATGACGAAAAAATTCACTCAAATCCTTCAAAGAATACTGATGGTGACAGTCGAGGCATCTTCAACAAGCATCCATTTCGCAAGTGCGACACCCTTCAAGGTACAAGTCAATTTTGATATCCCCTTATTTGAAGGCCATATAGATGTAGATGCTCTATAAAAATAGTTGAATCTAATAGAAGGTTATTACTCCATCCAAAAAATTTCCGACAATGAAAAGATCATGTTGGCCCTTGACCAAGTTTTGGGATATCCTTGGTCAAGTTTGACGAAGCAAATATCACGGGATGTTGGCCTCTTTTTGGGTCCTTTTTGGGATTTTGGATTATGAAATGGGTATGGATATGTCGGCCCATGGGTTTACCCATGTTTAGGCCTATTTTGTAAAGTATAAATAGATGTCTAAGCAATGTAAGGAGAGGCATATAGATATATATCTGTGTGATATTGAGCTAAGTGCTAAGTATGGATTGTAGATGCTTTGTGCATACTGTGTGAGATTTGTAGAGCTATGTGCAAGTAATTGTAAGAAGGCTTGGTGTTGTACCCTAACTCGAAGAAGGAGGATCTGACGGAGTGCGCGCAGATCTCCTGTCTTCTGCGGAGTAGGATTTTGATGCTATGTGCCTGTAAGAAGATTGACCGAAGATAATAAAGAAGAAGATTTGGTGGATGTAGCCCCAGGGTGGGGGTGAACCACGTACATGCTGTGTCATTATGCTTTGTGCGATGTGTTGATGTGTTTATGTTTTTACTTTCTAAGTTCTTTTATATAGATAGATAGATATGTTTATGTTGTGTTAATGATGTATATATATGTTAGATTTGACCTATGTGAATGTTATTAGTGCTTGAATCTACTAGGTCTAATCTACCTCTCTATGATAAATGCTTAGATACATCAGATCTGGTTGAATACTATGATGCTCTGTAATTAGGGTTTGTCTGCACTGTTACCAAGAACTGAATGTTGATGAATGTTTACTGCTAAGTGCTCTGTTAAGTGTTAGAATCATAGATCTGTGTCCCAGCTAAGGTTGCATACATTTGAGTCCTACAACCACCCCTGCCTCTAAATAAGGTGAGACTTCATCTGCTTCATAGGTGTTGCTGAAAGGGCTGGTAGTTAGGTTTTTGTTGGTGCATTTTTGTAGCATTGAGCCCTGGGTCTGCCCCTATTCCAACAAATGGTTTAGTTGTCGGGACTGAAACTGTGATTGTTGGGAACTGAGGAAGAAGAAGCTTTGTGAAAATATCTGACCTGAAACTATGATTGCTGGGAACTAAGGAAGAAGAAGCTTTGTGCAAAGATCTGACCTGGAACTGTGAAAGCTCTATGTGTAGATCTGTTTCCCTAGTGCGCAGCATTCCACTTGACATGTGAAGCTTTGTGCCAAGAAAAGAGGTTAGATCTGAAGAAAAGAGGTAATATATGGAATCTTTGTGCTCTAATAAAGGTAAGAATAGTGAAAAGTTTTAGATCTGGAAGATTTGTGCTCTGTAGAAGTAAGATAAGTGGAAATTTTTGTTTCAACAATATGGATCTAGGTATGTTTGATAGATTTTGTCCTAGCTTGAAAACTAGGGCACTAATAGATGGAAGAAGGTTTGACATGTGTAGATATGATAAGAATAGTGAAATATATGTTATACCTATGCATAGAAAGAATGTTTGGACTAACAAGTGGATGCAGGATCCTAGAAAGAAGTGTTTGCAGGTTAGCTACTATGATCCTAGCGCACAGTATAGGAAGAGATGGGAATCATTTAAAATAAAGAGAGGATTAACCCTCTGTTACAGTTGCATAAAACCAGGACACCTTGATAAGGAGTGCCCTGGGAGAAGACCTAGTTGTATTTGTTGCAAATCTATGGACCATGAAGTATTGTATTTCCCTAGAATGATTGCTAAGCTTGAAGGAATGAACATGAGACAAGAAAACCCTAAGGAATATCCATAAATTATGACTATGGAAAAACCCCAGAAAGAATAAGAGAAAGTATTGCTACAGATAAAAGACACCCTGAATGACCACCGACATGCCATCTTATCAGATATCTTCAAAGAAAAAGAATGTATTGAAGTAAGAATAGGAGACTTTGACATTGACTGTTTTCTGGATGAAGAAAAACAAGTGAATATCATGACAGAAAGAACTTGGGAAGCTATAGGGAGGCCTGCTATGATTCATTCATTAGGAGGAATAGGACTATTCAAAGGAAAGTTGATAAACCTATGTGGAAAGCTTACCTGGATATCTATGAGTGCCAATGGGACTTCGACAAAGGAGGGTTTTGATATTGTTAAATTTATTGAGAACAACGCCCCATTTACCATGTTACTAGGAAAACCTTGGATTGAAAGAGACCAGGATAGAAGGAAGGAAGAAGAAGAATTTTTAGAGCAGAAGAAGCAAGAGTTAAAGGATTTCATGACTAGAAGGATCGCAAACTTGATTGAAGAACAAGAGAACCGAACAAAGCTACTTAAAACCAAAGACTGGAATGTCGAAGCTGGAAGAACACTAGAATACCCTCAGAAGATTGAAGTACATATTCCAAATAAAGAAGAAGTATCACCCTTGAATCTTAGGAAAGAATATCAACATCGTGAAGTAACTATGCCAAACACAGATAAGAATCAAAATGGAAAAATTAATACCGAGACGAAGCTCATTGGAAAGAAGGCCAAAAAGATAAGTAAGAAGAGAGCTAAGATCGAAAATTTACAGAAGGTTCCAGAGGGAACTTCACGGAGGGAAAATTTGCAAAATTGGAGCTTCATCGGGATAATAGAACAACGTCACATGGAACTTCGCCATGGCAAAGAAATATAGTCGTTAGAGATAGTATAACCATTCGAATGATGTCCCAAATGGGAAGAAAGGAATTAATGGTTAGATAGCTTTCCACCAGACCGTTGGACCGCATCGTAACGGACAGAATAGAGTTAATGAAGGTTTCTCACCTGTTGCAAGAGATCCATTGCCAAGTTATATATTTATCTTGTCACACCATGAACCGAGAAAACTTTTTCTAACCGTGAATATAATCCTGCAGACTCGTTGATTTTACACAGTGATCATTGCGTTATTGTCCTCTATCCCATTGTAGTGTCTAAGTTACTCCTCGAACCTGATATTTCCAACCCCGAGCATGTATGTTGAACGAGTTCATCACTGCAAAGAAAGTTGTCGAAGAAGTTCTCATCGACCTCATGACTGAATGAGTAATGTCGATGTCTATAGGTATAAAAGAATCATTGATGAGAGGACTGCAAGCCTCTCTGTCTACTACTCACGGAGCCGGATAATCCTAACCCTCATTAGAAAAGAGAACAAGGAACAAAGATGACCTAGCAAATGCGAAGCTGATTCCAACCATATTGCCCAATTACATCCCACCTCTAGCTGGCATGGTGAATTGTGATAGTGTTCCAAGATATTTCGAGTACACCATGGTCACTGCATACCTCCCGAAGGGGATACGCATAGTTCGAGAAGAGTAGGATAAGATCACAACATTGAAGTTCAACGACTTCAACCTCAGAGATCACAAGATCTATGGTATGCTTTCCCCATACAAGTACCTAACCAGAACGAAGGGGAAGAATTCAAAAACAATTCCCCAGCTGTGGACGATGAACCTCATGCAGTCCACCCTATTGAATGTCATGAAGATCCCACACTTTGGAAGACACCAGTAAGTCAACGCATGTGTCAAGCTGCTACTGTCACGTTACCATGGAGGTTACTTATGGCTAGACCACCATATTATAGTTGACCCAATGTTGATCCACGAGATCACAGGAATAAGTATGCAAAGACCCGACCTGCAAGACTTCTACCCAGGAAAGGCCACAGATCGTGCGCTGGCACAGAAGATCAAGGATACATATGACGATGTTAAGAAGGGAACAAGAGGCTACAAGGTAGCTTCCATCCAGAGTGGAGTAGTGCGCCTGGCATGTCAATTGATAGCTGGAAAGTAAGTAAGGAAGAACCGAACTACGTAGGTCACCAACTTTGTTGTTGACCTCGTAGGGAAGTGTGCGAAAGGCCTACATATGAACTGGGTGAAGTACCTAGTTAACCAGTTGGAAATAGACTGTCGAGAAGCACAAGATCAGGGTTATGAATTTCATTTCAGATGGCTCTTAATCCTCATTGCATTTGTTTCTTGGGAGATGTCGGAAGGTGCGACCTTCCCAGAGATAGATTCATTCGAACTGCCTGCCACAAAGYTCGTTATCCTTTGGTATTTGAGCRATATGAACAAACAGTGGTAGTCAAATGTTGTGTTTCATACATATTGCCTCCAACTAAATAGATCCATCGAAGTTGAGCCTCGCATGAATATGAACACTTTACAAAGGTTCTGACCCCTGATGAAGCTCAACAGAGATCGACACTTCATTTACATTACAACGCAAGTAGATGAACATAAAGAGCAGCTCCATTCATATTATAAACTTACAGAAGAAGACCTTGAGGAGATCACTAAGGAATGGTCCATTGACCTCCTTATCCCCACCAACCCTGCAGAGATATCTGATCTTGATAGCCCAGAGGACACTCATAAAGAAAAAAATACACCCAAGAAGACTGAGGAGGTCCAAAATTTTAGAAACACCTTAGGAAATACTGCTTCAATGTCACCTAACCGATGGGGTGATGATGAAGTAGAATATGAACAGAAGCCAGGTGAAGTAACACCACCTAGAGATGAGGTTGACCCCTTGAAAAGGAAGAAGGTTTCCCCCCTAAAACCTTCTTCCCGGAATAAATCCATCATGACCAAGATGCAGAGTGTCCTCACCTCCGATGATTTTGACTTCATCATAGCACCCCTAAATGACGCTTCACTAAAAATAACAGAGAAATAAGAGGCCAAGTAAGAAGAAATGTATGATAGAATTCAAGTCAAACTTTGAGGGGTACAACATTCCCTTCAGTCCAGCCGTGCAGTCTCCACTACACCCCTGCCATCGGGAAAACTAGAGTTGGGAGATGAGCCAACCCAACTCCACCGACTAGCTGATACAGTCGAAGCTCGCCTTCAATGAGCACAAGAAGAAACAGAACAAGCCACCAAGGCCTTGAAGCAATTGCAAGGCATACTCATAGAACAATGCAATGCTGCAGAACATGAAAAGATTTCTCTCCAAGTGAAGTTTGATAAAGAAAAAGCATAGATGTAGCAAGGAAAAGAACAGTTGCTCACAAAGAAAATCGATGTGAAAGAAGTAGTCAACATAGCACTTCGCTCTATGAAAGTATTAGAAATAAAGGCAGAGGACCAAGTCACATAGGAAGTAGAGAAGCTCGCAGAAGCTATCTAGAAACTACAACAAAACATAGCAGACTTGGAGCTCCGCACAGTGCCCGAGAATCTGCAAGATGTAAGGGATCAAAGAGAAGCAACCGCCTAGAGCGCAGTTGAAAGGATAAAGGCCCTTGCCATGGAATGCAAGAAGCTAAGTAATCGCAGTGCCCAGATAGATGAGAAACTCACTGAGAACCCATAATTGCAGGCATTGGAGTCACATCTCCAGGAAGCAAAGCAACAAGCAGAGACAATATAAGAGAAGTTGAAGCCCCTGTCAGCTGTGGAAAGAATGAAGCAATCCTAAGAGAAACGCACTGCCCAACAATAGATCTTCACTATCCAGAGCATATTTATGGAAGTAACTCAGAGGATCCAACCTGTACAATATAAGGCTTACCAATTGTTCATAGAGGTCGAAGGCCGAGGAGCATAACTCAAGTAGGTTGTCACTGTAGGTGAACAGCGCCTGGAGGGACCTGTCAACAACGCAATCATCCAAGATTTTACTAAAAAGGAGGCCATGGCACAACAACAAGTTGAAGCATCTCAAGCCAAGATCAAGGTTTTTGAAGCAGAACTACCCAGATCAAAGTGACTCGGGATGAGTCACAAGTGAGTGTTGGGGGCCTGTTGGCCCTTGACCAAGTTTTGGGAGATCCTTGGTCAAGTTTGACCTATTTTGGGACTTCGACAGCCTGCCGAAGGAGGAGCGTAAGATGAAGCAGAGATCATGGGATCTTGGCCCCTTTTTGGGATTTGGGATTATGTAATAGGTATGGGGATGTTGACCCATGGGTTTACCCATATTTAGGCCTATTTTGTAAAGTATAAATAGATGTCTAGGCAATGTAAGGAGAGGCCTATAGATATATATCTGTGTGATATTGGGATAAGTGCTAAGTATGGATTGTAGATGCTTTGTGCGTACTGTTTGAGATTTGCAGAGCTATGTGCAAGTAATTGTAAGAAGTCTTGGTGTTGTAACCTAACTCGAAGAAGGAGGATCTGGTGGAGTGCACGCAGATATTTTGTCTTTTGTAGAGTAGGATTTTGATGCTATGTGCCTGTAATAAGCTTGACCGAAGATAATAAATAATAAGAGTTGGTGGACATAGCCCCAGAGTGGGGGTGAACCATGTACATGTTGTGTCTCTATGCTTTGTGTGATGTGTTGATGTGTTTATGGCTTTACTTGCTAAGTGCTTTGATATAGATAGATAGATTTTTTTATGCTTTGTGATAACATTGTATATGGATGTTAGATCTAACCTATGTGAATGTGCTTAGTGATTGAATCTGCTAGGTCTAATCTACCTCTCTATGATAAGTGCTTAGATACATCAGATCTGGTTGAATACTGTGATGCTTTGTAATTAGGGTTTGTCTGCGCTATTACTAAGAACTAAATGTTGATGAATGTTTATTGCTAAGTGCTATGTTAAGTGTTAGAATCACATATCTGTGTCTCAGCTAAGGTTGCAGACATCTGAGTCCTACAACCACCCCTGCCTCTACCTTAGGTGAGACTTCATCTGCTTCGCAGGTGTTGCCGAAAGGGATGGTAGTTAGGGTTTTTTTGGTACACTATTGTAGAATTGAACACTGGGTCTACCCCTGTGCCAACAGATCACCTTCGTGCTCCTTAAATCCCTTCCCCATGTCAGAGCTTGGTGGAAAGTTTACTAGGATAGGTACACCATGGATGAATATACATCATTAAGGAGAGAAACCACTTGGGAGGCCTTTGTAGATGACTTAAAGGAAGATTTATACGCTGTCGGAAACTATGATGACTATTACATGAGATGGATAACTCTGAGTTAGAAAAGATATCAAACAATTATACAGTACACTAACATCTTTCATACCTTGTGCTCAAAGTTGGGTATCAAAGACTTTGAGTGACACCTGGTTTTGAAGTATTGCAGTGGTATGCACATGTACATCCAAACATAGATGGATTTCTTGGAAATATCCTAAGTGGGTGTCACTTATCGATATGCAGTCAAAATTGAGAAGAAATTTAAGCAGAAGAGTAAGTAGGGGTTTGGGTTTGAAAATACTCCACAATAGAATCATGGCAAAGGAAACCCTAACTCACAGAAGGAAGGACAGAGCAAGGAAGGCCAACATCAAGAGA
This sequence comes from Picea sitchensis, assembly GCA_010110895.2. Classification (NCBI taxonomy): domain Eukaryota; kingdom Viridiplantae; phylum Streptophyta; class Pinopsida; order Pinales; family Pinaceae; genus Picea; species Picea sitchensis. The sequence continues at coordinate 605,159 of SNQJ01S0003365.1, read as the reverse complement.
TCCAGTTCAATATGAAGGCAAAGAAGGGTAATGGGAAGTCTAATAAATACAACAAAAAGTGGCATGAGTTCTACAACAACCCTTGGCACAACACCGATGAATGTCGCTTGAAACAATCATTGGTGGTTGAGCTCAAAGAAAAAGAATCATACATTAACTTAGACTTATATTCAAAGCAGAATAAATTTAAACATATCATCGATGTATAACCCACTTCTACCATCGAATCCACAAAAATACAACCAGAAGAACTAGAGGAGCTTGAGGATGATGAGCACCTCTTCCACTCATAGATGTGGGTAAAGGGGACCCCACTACATTTTCATTATTTAAAGAGGGAGTGAGAAGAGCCTGATCTTAGCTGAGGCTGTCAAGATATTGAAGTTTCCAATGATGCCACACCCCCAACCATACACCATCGGATGGTTGATTCAGGGATGAGACATTTGTGTTAGCTAGTAGTTTCGCTTGTTCTATGGCATCAAGCCATTCAAGGATGAGGTAGTGTGTGATGTTTCCCCACTTGAAGTATATGATGTTATTTTAGGACAACCATATATGTGGAAACGTGACATTATCTATGAGTCTCAACCCTGCAGTGTCATTTTTATTTTGGGAGGTCATCTCTACAGGGTACCAGAGGTAGCTCCAACTACTGCCACTTCATTGATATTGAAAAAACAATGTCACAAAGTAATCTCCCAGAAAAAAAAATTCCCTCTTTATGATCCAGTTAGACGGTGAACATGAGGTCAATGTGACCACTACATCCTTGGAACAAGACATTTCTATCCAGCAAAATCAGGTCGATGAGATTGTAGAGGATCACAAAGAGAATAAGAGTCTTCCACATGTTCAACATAGTTCTATTGGACACAACCCGGTTCAGGTGTTCTTGGGTGATGCAAACCCCCTCCACTCCTAGGGGCTCGTGTGACCTCTCATTCTAAGGATTGTTCTCACAAGGGAGTTGAATTATCTCTTGGGTCCTCGTCGAGCCCTCAAAATTATCTTCCATGGGCCTTTCCCCTTTTCCCTATCCATAAATTTGTGTTCACGAGTGTCTTGTCACTTAAACGGAGAATTCCATGTGACCTCAGGCCAAAAATGTAGGCTAACCTATTTAACCAGTAGGAAATGCGGCACTTCGGAGCTTTGGGATTCAAGAGTTATAACAACAGCACACTACGATTCCTCTGAATGTTGAATTAACAAGTACCTGAACAAAGGAGGGGATCAACAGTTCACACTACGCATTGTGATCTATGGTTCACAGAAATTTTGGGCCTTTGGGCTTCAGGAGTATTCCCCATTTAAATGTGCAATGCCTCTAAATATGTGACCTCTGAAGTTACGGATCAGACTACTGACGTTCGCCTCTGATCGACGGCCTACATTTACTCCAGTCTCAGGGCTTCATATCTTTTCACATCTTTCACAAACAACCTTCTAGAGTACCAAACTCCAAACATGTGAAGGATTTTGATCAACAGTCCACACATCCTCGCCAATGGACAGTCGAGATGGACTCCATCCTTCGGGACTTCAATGATTTTTGACCTAGAATAAATTACACCCCAGATCTTTTGGAGTGTCGAACTTCAAACTCCTACAATCTGTCGACACTTACACCTAACACTAATGGTCAGGATCTACTCCAAGCTTCAGATCTTTGGGGTTTTTTCACTCTCTTGCAACAACACTTGAAATTATCTAGAGCGGTGGATTTCTGAACCATGCTTGATCTACGAACACGTGTACTTATAACTGACGACCAAGATTCACTCCAAGCTTTGGGACTTTTGCATCTCCCACAACACACACCTAAAAACTATCGGATTAGTGAAGTCTAAAGGACTTATAAGGTTAACTGTCGTGCTCCTTTCTTAGATCTAATGGTTGTGAAAGATATGACTCCTTAAGTAGATCTCATCCACTCAACCTCGAAATGAAAAGGATTCCTGCTCGAATGAATTTTACTCACTATTCTTCCTGATCTTTGTCACTCTAAGTGACTCGAACCTTGGTGCACGTCTCGTGCTTCTCTCCTTGAAAATTGAGACTTGTGAAAATATTGTGCACACTCCTTGTTCTCGTTCTCCTTGAGACTGTTTCGACACTTCACTAAGTGTTGGCCCTGTGCACACCTTGCATGGGACTATCCTTCAAGATTTTATACTCAAACAAGTATATGTGTAGTCCTTGCACTCACTCTATGAAATTCCCACTATCTCTCCCGAGCTATTGATTCTGAAAACGACTCTTCCTTCGCACTCCTTGCATGGGCACTATGCACTCCTTGCACCAAGATTTTAGAAGAGAAATAATTGAAACTTATAGAACATCAAAGGTCCATTCATTCAACCATTGAATACACACACAGGCATATAAACACAGAAAAATAGATAACATAACATTACCCAAATAACTCATAGATAAGCAAACTGAGAAATTGGAATCAATTCTCCTCTATTATATTCCTTCAACAAAAAAATTACAAGAGTTCCAACAGCGCTCAACAAAATAACAACAACTCTCTTCATCAAAAATCACAATAAACTCAATAGCCTCTTTTGGGCATAGATTACATGTATTTATACATGAGGGGGATTCTTGAGCCTTCCCTCCATACTATCTTAGTGCTTTCATATCACAATTAAGGGTCCTACTGTTGGCATGATTTATAGGAAAGTGTGTGCTTGTCATTGATGGCAAGAACAACAACATTGATGGAATGATTATAGGTAGAGTGTGCAGAAGGAATCAAAGATTGGAAGATATGGCATGATAAACCTCAAATCAAATCAACACCATCAGATATGAAAGTGTTGGCACAGGGGTAGGCCCAGGGTTCAACACTATAATAGCGCACCAACAAAACCCTAACTACCATCCCTTTCGACAACACCTGTGAAGTAGATGAAGTATCACCTCATGTAGAGGAAGGGGTGGTTGCAGGACTCCAGTGTCTGCAACCTTAGCTGGGACATAGATCTATGATTGTAACACTTTAACATAGCACTTGGCAGTTACAGTTCATTAATATTCAACCTTAGTTTACAGCGCAGCTAAACCCTAACAACATATCATCACAGTATTTATACAGATCCAATAGACTCAAGTACTAAGCATACAAACATAGATCATATCTAGCATTTATTCACATTATTCGGCACTAAGATACCATATTAGATCCTTCTAAGCATACATCAATTAACTAAGCATTCAATCACATAGATAAGAGAATAACCATAAAGAACACAAAAATCATAACGCGGGATATACGTGGTTCACCCTCACCCTGGAGTTACATCCACCAACTCTTCTTATTTATTTATGTCAATCTTCTACATGCACAGAGCCATGATATCTTACTCCGCAGAGGACAGGAGATCTGCGCACTTCGTTAGATTCTCCTTCCCTTTATTACACTGACACAAATCCTCCCCGCAGTCTCTTACAATCACTTGCACTTAGCTGCACCAAGTCTCACCTGATATCATAAAAGCAATTACAATTACAACTTGCTTAGAATATTAACATAGCACTTAGTGTCACATACTCGTTCCTCCTTTTATCACATATATCAAACTCTAGCACTTAGCACACCGGCCTATTAGGTCTACTTATTACATAGCATAGCTACTTATTTATACTTTACAAAATGGTCTAAACATGGGTAAACCAATGGTGGAAAACATCCCCATTTACAAAATGGTCCTAAACATGGGTAAACCAATGGGCCGACATCCCCATTCTTGTTACATAATCCCAAAACCCAAAAATCCCTAAAAAGGGGCCGAGATCCTACGATCTCTCCTTCGACTTGTACTCCATCTTCCATAGCCTTTCGAAGTCCCAAAAGTAGGTCAAACGTGACCAATGATCCTCAAAACTTGGTCAAGGGCCAACAGACCCCCAACACTCACCTGTGACTCGTCCTAAGTCACTCTGATCTAGGTAGTTGTGCTTCAAAAACCTCGATATTGGCTCGAGCTGCTTTGACCTGTTGTTGCGCCAGGGCCTCCTGCTCGGAGAACTCTTGGATAAATGCTTCATTGACACGTCCCTCTAAACGATGTTCAAGTGCAGTGAATACTTGTTCCAACTCTACGCCTTGGCATTCAATCTCCTCAAATAGTTGGAAAGATTCATCCTAGACTAGTTGGAGCCTTTGAGTCACTTCCATGACTTTGCTTTGAATGGTGTGGACCTGGTATTGAGAAGTGTGTTGTTCTTGGGATCGCTTCATCCTTTCAACTACTGATAGGAGCTTTAGCTACACCTATACTATTGTTGCTTGATGCTTTTCCTCATGAAGCTCTGACTCCAGTACCTTCAACTCAGTATCTTCAGTGAGTCACTCATAATTCTATGTGTTGTGATCACTTAGCTATTTACATTCCAGAGCGAATGCTCTGATCCTCTCGACTACGCTCTAGGCAGTGGATTCTCTTTGATCTCGTACGTCCTGTGGGGTACTTGGCACTGTTCATAGATCGAGGTCTGCGATTCTCCATTGAAGCTATTGGATAGCTTCTGAAGCTACTCTACTTGATGTTCCATTGGGTCTTCCTCCTTTTTCTCTAATCCTGTCACAGAGCAAAGTGCTCTGTTGACTGCTTCTTTTACTCTTTCCTTCTCTGCGAGCAACTACTCTTTCTCTTGCTAGATCTATGATTTCTCTTCTTCAAAATTAGTTTGGAGGGAAGCCTTCTCTTGCTGCGCAACTCGGTGTTGCTCTATGACTACTTTATGTACTTGACTTAGGGCCTTTGTGGCATGTTTGGTTTCTTCCTGTGCGCGACGAAGGCGATCTTCGGTCACATCAGCTAGTCTGCGGAGTTGGGTAGGCTCATCTCCTAACTCAGGTGCTTCTGATGGTGGCGGCGCAGTGGATACTGCGTGGCTGGATTGAAGGGCATGTTGTACCCCTCTGAGTTCAACCTCGATTCTATCATACATCTCCTCCTACTTGGCTTCATGTTTCTGCAAGATCTCCTGTGAGGCATCTGCTATAGTTGTTGTTAGGACCCATAAATGTCCCTTTTTCACTACATATTTTGCCCATTCAACCTTCTCATTCCTAAGCTAAATGACTATTATAAAGAGTACTAAGACCCTTTTTCCCAAGGTATGAACTATTCATCTCACTTTTATATTTTCATTTACTTAGCATGTTTGATTGGTAATGTTCACATATTTTACCCATGAAATGATTTAACTAATGATCAAAATGATGAGAACAAACCACTTCGAGAAATTCGTTGTTGTTATAGCTATGTGCCACTCTTGGAAGTTGTTACATGACTACTACAATGGATGCCACCAATCCTGGAAGTTGTTACACGACTACTGCAACAGAAGTCCATCAATCCTGGAAGCTGTTACAACAGACGCCACCAGTCCTGTTGTTATACGACTGATGCAACACCTATTGATTAGATATGTTGGCTCACAATGTTGATCAAGGAGAGTTCTATATTTTGTATTAATGATATCAAATGAACAACTTGAGAATCGAGGATTCTCAAGACTGTTTTGTTTATGTTCTACTGAATAACTCTAACTTTAAATAGCATAGATTTTGTAATGAAATGGATTTTTTTTTACTGGAGAAAGAAACGTAACACTTATTGTACATAGACATTTTTGGCAATTGAATGAAAGAGTGGATTGAATTCCTTTAGCAGACTGTAACCTATTTCTTTGAGCGGATTCAGTGAGAAGGAAAGGGCCCACCTTCCTCACCGATTCCCCTTTGTTTTGAATTATAGATTAGTTGTTTTAAATGCGAATGATTTAACTGTTAGACATTTCTAGAATACAACTGTTGTTATAGTTTAGTTCATTCTTGTTACATGGGCATAAACTTGTCTCATGAGAATTAGAAGTCGATTGTTGAACATTGTTGGAGAACTGCTTTCCCTTTTTCTGCATTAGGTTAAAATCTTGTTTCCAATAATAAAAGTGTGAAGTACCTTCTTGCAATAAGTATATTGCCTTTCTGCAAATAGTATAGAACTTCTTCCCGCAAAAGTAAATTAGAAATTTAGATTAGAGTAGGCAATTCCGGGTTCTTATACATTCATCAGTTTAGATTGCAATTATGATTTCGAATCTGTAGAACCCAGCTGTATCAGTACAACTGTGTTAGTTAAAACTTCCCTACTACAATTAGATTAGAGATTCTTTCATAATCTAGCATAGACTGTGCACAATTATCTTGAAATAACAGACTTCCCTGGGTTGACAATTTATATTGAACACTTTGATTTTCTATTCAATTAGACAATTAAAGTTCCCAACATTTTTGCGTCGTTGTCGAGGAAGATAATTATAGATTTTGGTAAGAACATTAGTTTTCTTTCTTAGGAATGAATAGTCTACATGTATCACGAAACACGAGAATGAATCCCCCAAAATACTAACCTTACAGGTACCAGAGGACGTGGATGAAGAAATCCTGACATACTGGGAAGACAAACAATTGTTGATGAGATTATAGCCAGAGCAGATTCTTCTTCAGGATCTATTTTCTCCCTGCAAATCCTCCAAGAAGACGTGATCCACATTCAAAAGAAATACCCCTTCTCGAAACATCATTCTCATCAAGGGATGAAGCTGAAGTTGAAGTCAAAGCTGAAGATTTGTCACCAACAAATTAGTAAGCAACACTGGAGAACATTGAAGATCAAGGAAGTATAGCCTGGAACAGGGAAAATCTAGAAGAAGTTGTTTATCAGATCAATGGTCGGATAGTAACTAAAGAAGAGTGGGACGTTGTTTGGAGAGAAAGAGCACATATGGAGAATCAAGGGGATAATGAAGAAGAGCTCTACCAAGAGAATCCATAGAACAACGAGGATCAGGTAAACAATGAAAATACTATCTCTACCCTGGTTTTTCCTATTTCTGATGTTCCCACACGAGGGATGGMTCCTATGAAAAACATACCTCTCTCATCTCTCCAAAATTTTCATGGATTATCTACTCAAGATACGGATGAGTTTCTGTTTGAATTTGACATTTTGYGTAGAAGCTATGACTACACTACCACTGCGTATAATCTTAAACTGTTTCCATCTACATTAAAGGGTAATGCGTTAAGATGGTTCATGAGCCTTGGAGGAGAAAACATTTCAACATGGGTACAAATGAGGTAGCTTTTCCTGAACAAATACCAAGACTACTGTCGAACAAGGGAACGAAGAGAGGAACTATTCAAGATGTCACAGAAGGAGGACGAGACCCTTGAAGACTTTGTGGAGTGACTCCAATATAATCTACAAAGGTCTGGACATCTAGATGTGAGTAAGGACATTCTGAAAACCATTTTGCTAAAAGGAGTTAGAGAAGATTGTTTAGATATGCTGAATATGTTTGGCAAGGGAGATATATCTAAGGAATCCTATGAGGACATTATAGATCTCTGTAAAATATGTTCTCGAGGATATACAAGGAATAAGTCAGCTACCAAGGATACCACTTTTTCAAGGGTACAGAAATCAACCAATGGAGGAGCAACAAGAGCATAAATAGATAATCTGTTAGAAAATTTCAAAACAGAGATGATTAACTCTTTTGCCTCACAAATGGATACTTTGCAGGTCAAACAGAAACAAGCAGAATCAAAGAACGCATTGTGCATTTTCTGTCTGAAATGAAGAAAGAAACATCCACCAAGGCAATGCCCACTGAACAATGTCCAAGTATGCCTTATTTGTGAATTAGACCATGCCACTGACCAATGTCCTTCTCTACCAGGTGTAAAAGCATCAATGAAGGAAACTAATGAGGAAGCAGAGGCTGTCTATTTAATAACACAAAGAAGACAATGGCAGCCAAGAGGTCAAGGTATGAACTCTCAATTATCTCCTCCAACATTTAATTATTGAACAATCAACTACCATATGGCTAGACAAATGCCCCCCCTCCAAATCAAATGCCACCCTCTTATTAGGATCCCAATGCATGGTTAACTATGCCCCAACAACAGAATCACTATGGGAAATGGAACCCATACGGGAGAGGCCCTAAACAACAACTCACTTATCAAAGATGTTAACACCCTGTAAATTTCCTAGAGGTTGTCAGAAAAGAAGAAATCTACAGGAGGTAACTTTATCCAACCACTTCGAAGTTGGGATCTAGCCCTTCCAGCTTCAGAGAGGGATCTCTCTATATGATTTAGATATGTTTCAAATTTAAAATATTAGGCTAGGTAAATAGAATGTGTTGGTTTTGTTTTTTGTAGTTTTCGTTGGGTTGGCTGAGAGAACTTTACACATCCATTGGGCTATGGGGTCTGTATCATGAAAAATGAAATCTAAACCAGAAAACAAAGAAACCTTTTACAAGGTGAGATAATGTAATCGCTGGATTCTTTTAGCAGCATAAATGAGGAAATAGTAAAAAAGGTGAGAATGTCAATTACAACAAAGAAGCAGTTAAGAATTTCTTTATCACAAAATCAGAAGATGAAACACTAAAATCTTTCAGAGTGAGAAGCAGGGTATACAAAGATAAATCCTGCAACATTCATTACTTTCAAAGATTAGATTTAGCAAACAGTGTGATAACTAAGCGAGAATAACATTAAACTTAGAAAGAAAAACATCACCAGTGAATACATGCAAGAATCCTATAAAAATGCCTCTTTGTATCAATGGAAGATCTCTTGAAAAATATTACAGTCTAATAGCTTGCAGGGCATAAAGATCAACCTTCAATACTTCGAAAAGTGAAGTATTTATAACCCCAAATTACAAACAATCCTATCATTAAAGACCAGGATGTGGTAAATCTACTTTTATCCTAACTAACTTAACAAATTACAGAAATCTAGGAATTGTTTGATGATGTGTCGCAACTACATGTTGTTTTCTGGGTGAGTCGTTGGTGAGGCCTCTGCACGACCTCATATTATTGGATAGTTGACTAGGATGGGACATCTCATCTACTACTCGATCAGGTCACAAATCTCTTCCCATTGAAGATGACTGGGAACGCTGACTTTGAGTAGCCTTCGATAGACTTCATCCATTTCTGTGTACTTGGAGAAAGTAGGCTTGGTGATGAAGATGTACCGGATCTCATGCTGAATGTTGATGTCCAACTGAAGTGCATCTAGGAATGCCTTGCCAGTGATGTTTCTTGAATTCCTAAAAACTTCGAACTATCCTTAGCCACATCGGCCAGCCTCTTTTTATAGTCTGGGAGTGTTATCAGTTTGTCATTTATCACCTTCAGACCAGGAAGACCTTTCTTCTGTAGAGCCTCAATTTTGCTGAAAAACCTTTGTACCCCTTGGTCCATGGCTTGAACCTTTTCTTCCAGTTGTAGAATCAGTCCTCTCTTGGTCAAGACTCTCGTGACCTCAAGGATGGTCTCTTCTCTATCCTCAATTCTCAGCTCTTCCAACTCCTCTCTGGTTTTAGAATTTAGGAATTTGATGATTTCATTAGCCTGTGTGGGCATCTCTCCCAATTCTGATCTGATCTTCTCGATGGCCTCTTTGCTTATCTGCACCAATTCATTTTGCTTAAACATAATCTGTATCATTGGCCATATCTCGTTCATAGACTTGGTGATATCTGTCCAGACACTTTCTTTGACTTCGGCCAGTGTTTTACCTGCCACTGTTTGCTTCCAAAGTTGTTGTAACTCTTGTTTGAGCTGGTCTGACACCTTTTTTTCCTTGGAGAAGTTGGTTTGATAAGAAAATTTGAGTTACTGAAGGTTCTCAATATCCTTTTTGAGCCTTCTAATCTCTGTCTCCTGCAGGTTCATCTCTTCCATAGATTTGGCCAATTTTTAAGTATTTTTGAGAAAGACTCATTAATCCTGGGTTCGGGTCTGCCGCTGAGCATACTCACCACTGGGTGGTAGAACTGATCGATGAACTGCTTGAAACTGAATTCCATGGAGTTATGTCTTAGCAGGGAAGTCCATGCGGTTACTGCCTGGGGTTTTCCATCTCCGCCCATCTTCTGCATAGAAAAAGTGAATTTGTTCGCTTGGAAGAAAACGAATAGGTATGCCAGTATTGAAGAATACCGGAACATGCCTTTTGTGGTGAAATTGATGAATTTCTCGTGAATGTTGTTCGCCAGGAATGTGCTGAAGTCAAACTGTGTAGTGGGCTTCTCATCAGTGGAGAAGATAGAAAAAAATCCCAGAATGGGTTCATCTACCCATTGATCTGAATAATAACCCAACAAGTTGCATAGGGCCATGATAACCCGGTTCCCTTTGGTTGAGAACATGGAGGAAGGATAAGGGGGATTTGTAGCGGGGAGCTGAGTGGACTGTGGAAGAAAAAGCTCAAATATTTGAGCTCTTTGAGGAAACGTCATCTTCTAGTATAACTCTGTAAGGATTTCAAGTTAAAAGGTGATGCAGAGTCGGCTCAGGATATTTGCATCATTTGGTCGATGGTTTCTGGCGTTATGAGGAAAAGAACTTCCCCGAATGAGGATACGATGGCTCTTTGCTTGAGGATATAGTGGTCTTGGCACTTGAGGGAAAACTCTGGGAAATGGTGAATCTGAGGGAAGAGATACAAGGGTAGGTTGGACTCCCAAAGTCCAATTTCATCACTCTGGTCCAGGAAGACTTCTTTAAGCCGTAACTGAAGGTCTACGAAGTCAAAATCGCACTTAGTGTCTGGGATTAAGTAATCTTTGTTGGCTAGTGGAATCCTGTCGAGATTGACAAGAGGCGGGAGAAACAGATTCTCCTCTCCTTCTATTCGTTTTGATTTTGGTGCCATTACTGTAACAATACCTACAAATAAAACAATGTTAGTGTGGATGATTGATTGTAACGGAGAAGAAAATGGGGTAAATTCTCTAGTGCGATGTGTGAGTAAATGGTGAAGGAATGAAGAGTGAGGGTAATTTTGAGTAAACGGGTATCTGTTGGGCGCGGCGGACAGGTCAGCTGGTTAACGGATAAGTTATCTAGTAATAAATTGCCAACGGGTCATTTAGAATGTGAGATGGCAGGTGACAACCACTGAGGGATACTAATGGGTGATGTGGCGGTTATCAATTGTTGGAAAAAATCATGGTGAGGGGACTTGCCACGAGTGAATGAGGGAGAAGGACTGACAGAGTTATGGGATGTGACTCTTTTGGAAAGGTGGATGATGACGTCATGAGGTGATGAGGTATGTCAGACAGTAGGAGGCGGTGGGACTCGGGACCAGTATATTTATGCCACGTGTTAATAGGGTGCCCGCCAGAGTAAGATTCCATTCTGGACCCCCCCCCCCACAGTTAAAGGTAGAATAGTCGGGGGGGGTCCGAAAAACACCTTGAGCCGTTGATCTGTGTTCTTTCCTTTAGACCACAGATCTGGGTGCGCTCTTTAACACACATTCCTGACCCCCCCCTCCATTAAAGGCAAAATGGACGGGGGGGTCCGGAATCCAATGCAGACCGTAGAT